>CABFVX010006542.1:0-29499 GCA_902151425.1 Timema shepardi
ATGTCTTGTCAGAGGTGAAGGAAGGGTTTGGTAATCAGATAAATCTGTGCCGGGACCGAGGATTGAACCCCGGCCACCCGCACAGATACAAATCAATGAATGTTATGATAATTGATATATCTTATATCCGTAGCTAGTGACTATTTTTATTTTGTGAGCTTCACTGTTTATGCACATTAAATTGTACAAGAGTTCATTAACTTCCTTAACTACATAATGTTAAACCGAGTTATAGAACGGCTGACTGAACGCAGGTAGAGTGTAGTGAAGTTTTGATCTAGAGAAAGCCCGCGATGCCCGGGGGTCAACAACCCTTTCTAATCTAATATATTGTTTGTTGTCTGCATCACAGGACTACCTGAGGGGGGCTAAGAAAGGAAGTATGCCTTCAAGTTTGTTAGTGTTAACTATTTTATGATATGGTTCGGGACAAAAATAATGACCCATTTAAAAAAATTGTCAACATTTGGTGAACATACTAATTATAATATAATAAAAATAACTAGTAAAATAAGTGTGTACGTCTAAACAAAAAATATCAGCGGAATATAAATTCTACACATAAGTTTTATCGACGTCCCATATATAAATTAACAATATATTAAAGGAGACCTAAGACTCATACTCAACCAAAGTAAGAATACTATTTTATACATAGAAATATTTTTTATTTTGTGTTGTTCTTTAGAGAAAAGAAGCTATTTTTTTAAATTTTCTAAATTAAACCAGTTATCAATATACACTTTCTTGAATTTTTTCCTAAATATTCTGGAAATAGCATATTTTAATTTATTAATCGAATAATATAAACATTCTCAAAATAGTTGCTTAAAAACGTTACAATTATCATTGATTTTCCCAATATTTAACTAAATACATTATATAAGTGCAGCATAAATATTTACAATGCATTAAATATATTTCCCAACACCTTGTGGTGTCTAAAATATTTTTGTGTTAGTCACATACATTAAAAATGAAGTTCCTAGTAAATTTTAAAATATAATAAATTTGGTAAATGTTTTGGTTTCATATAAATGGAACGATACATTATCATTTTGTTTGAAGTTTGATTACATTTAACAACTATCTCCATTATATGGATTGTAAATGTGTGTACTCTTATAAGCTTTTGATGCTGATATTAATTATTTTAACATGCTGTGTATGTGTTTATTTTGACTGATAGTCACCAATTGACCTACTATCTAATGTTATAACATTGATTCATTTTAATCTATCAATTTATTCATTTTTTATCTCACTTATCTCATGCGTGTGTATCTTTTTTAACGTGTTTTTAATTATTTAAATATAATCATTATTAACTTAAGATTAATTTTTATATTATTTTTTCTAGTAATTCTTATGTTTATGCAGCCTTTTATCTTTTTATTATAATCGTAAGTGGGTTTCTAAGTCTTAACCATATAAATACTCATTTATATAGTTTGAATTAGTAGGCTATATTTAATTTAGTTTCACATATACTTCTTTAAGTACAATTTTTTTATTCAAATGGTATTTTGGAATTTATATTATGTGCTACTTAAGAATAATTCTGTAACTTTCAATTGAGTTATTCATTTTTCCACTACCTGATTATTTTTATACAATGAATTTGGTGGAAGAAGAAAGTACGAACACCATTATCAATTAAAAGGGTGTAAATTTATTTACTTACCAAAGTGCATAGAGTTTCAGTTGCGTCTTAACCTCTTCTCATTATTACACCCAAAATTCTGAACCTCTTCAAATTGGGTCTGTAGACATCATGTGCTGAATAACTAGCCCTCTTGTACTTTTTTAAATTTGAAAAATTTCTGGTTGTACGTTGATAATAAACTTTTTTTCATATTAATTAAAAAATGACACCTGGACATGGGAATCAATTTCTGTTACTCCAAAACCTTCACACACAATACGCGTTAAGATCCAACCAATGGCATTCTGCTTCATGTGCTTGTTTTTATACGAGAGGCTGCTCATATTCCATAGTTTGTAATCACTATAGAGATCTACTAGTCTTATCCTGTCTTCTTAATTTTCTCTCACAAGCTAAGAAATGTTTTAACAAGCCTATTTAAAAAACACCAACAATTCTAAGGGTACCAAAAAAACAATAAAACTATAACTTTAAGACATACGAAATAAATAAAAATGTATAATATAATTTATCGTAGGTCACAAGATTGCACAGCACTGTGAAATAACAGAAGGCACTCGAACTCAGTCACGTGCTAACACAGGGAAAGTAGAGGGACCGCTGAAGATTGCAAACATTTGGTGGTGGGTGGGCTACTCCACTATCGACCACTTCAATCGCCCGAATACTCGGTCAGTAATAATTACTTGCCCATTAACTCAACCAACTGTTCACACTGATAAACTAAAATGTGCTTTTTTTCTAAATGGCCCTTTAACTTGGCCTATTACTTGAATAGGTTTTGAAGTCCGTTGACACCAGCCTAACTCACCACTCAGGACTTGTTCCAGCAAGATGTCACGTGGTTAACAGGGCAAGCCCTATATATACTCAATTAAACGTTTTATTTTTATGGTACAGTTTAACAAGATATTAAAATTATTGACAATTGTTTAAATTGTCCTGTACATTTACTATATATTATTCTAGATAATATTTTAATAACCTAATTTAGTATTAAAGTGTAGATATGTGGTTGATTGAAGATGATTTTTTTTATGAAAGTCAAATAATAACTTATATATCATCATTAGTTTGTCTGTAGTATAATCTCTTATTACACTATTCCTTCACCACTTTCTCACTTCATATTAATTTGAAGATTAAAATTAATATACATTTTTATCAATTCTTATAATTGATGGTTCCTATTACTGTTAGAACTGTATAAAAGATAATTTAATAAATTCAAATATATTTTATTTGATAAATTTAAAGCATTTAGTTACAATTTATTAAATTGTGAAATTTAGACTTATTAATTTTTAATGTTTAGCTATTCAAGTAATCTTGTATGGGAACGCTATATTATTTTATACTAGAGTAAATATTTTCCAAACTTATAAATAAACATGAGAGCGTTTTTATTTTTATATTAATTTAAAAAAATATAATGAATTAAACGTGTGAAATTTATGAGAAAAATGTATAGCTTTTACTAATAAAAAATACAAATATCCCCTGTTTTATTTACTTCAATAAAAGAAACATATTTCAAGTTTTACTGTGAATATACTTTTAACTTATAAAGGTCTAAAACAAACCACGCATCATTAATTGAGATAGAGCTGTTAATTAGTAATTAACTCTTTAAATAGTTTTCATCAAGCAAATATATGAGATAATTAATAAAGTTATTTATGTCGACTTAACATTCTTCCTTCAACATTTTCTTAGATTAGCAGGAATATTTTAACAATATTTTATTATCTTGGTGCTTACATGAAACAAACATTATTCTATCGGATACCTCGTTTCATTGATTGAGTTTTACTATTAATTTGGATTATATGATAAAAAATAAGAATTAATTTATTAATAATAATAAAATCTCACACTTATATCTTTATTTAATGGTTTCAAAATCTCTCTTCTACGGAGAGAAGTTATGCTGAACTAACATTATTAGTTCACTAAACTCCAATACGGAACGGAATGGCTTAAGGTTTGAGGGTCATTCGATGCCCTAAAAGTATATATACATATTTTATATATGTGTGTATGTATGTGTATATGTATGTGTATATGTGTGTGTGTATGTGTGTGTGTGTGCGCGCGTGCGTGTGAAACAGTGCTGCTAGACCTAACCGAACGTTTAAATATTTATTGAACGAGTTTGTTAATAATAATAAATTCATGAAAATGTATTAAGTGTAACTACTTTAAATGGTGCCACACATAATAAAAAGTATAAAAATTAATCAAAATCATCATTTTAAATCATACTGAGGATATAGTCTCGTAAGAAAATGTTTAGTCTCATCGATAGTTATTATATTAAATAATGGAACAGTGTATTTTAACTTCACCAATAAATTATAATATTATACTAGTTATACTTTTTTAAATAATTATTTTATTTTTTTGTAATCAGTTTTCTTTTGAAAATGAATCTCATACTCTGAAGTGTGCTCCTAAAATAAATGTAAATATGTGGATGATTTTAGTTTGTGTTACAATTACGCAAGGCCCTCTCACTTTGGCTAAACACAGGTTCAAAACAAAGTATTTATTTACTTACATAATCTTAATCCAAGTATTACTACAGTACATTGTTTGTAGCATGTTTATTAATAAAGCCAATAAAGAGCGTTCCCTAATTTTAAACTGGGCTATTTCTAAATGTGTAATGTCTTAACGAATAACTCTGTGTAGTGTTAATGTAAGTTGAACCGGAAGTTAGAAGAGGATTATATGTTGTAAGTAGGTCGTGCTGTAGGTAAAGTCGAGGGAACATTCTCTTAATGAGTGAAGAATTAAAACTTAAACTCCTCAGGGAACGGTTAGCGAGAATGAACCATTAAGAGGTTGGCCGTTACAGGGTGAGAGAACTAGAAAAACGCAAAAAAAAAAGTTGGTGAGATGAAAGAACTCCTTAAAAAAAGAAAAATAAGTATTTGAAAACTAAAAGTGTTTAAGATAAAGAACAATGAATATTCATGTATAGTACTGATGTCGGGATGGACCAATTAAAGGAATATGGAATATCAATAGAATGTTTAGTGTTTTTATAATTGAAATAATAGGTTTGTATTTTATTTAAATTATAAGTGCATGACTAATGTCTTACACGATTTAAAAAGACAAAATTATGTATGTGTATTTCTTTAAATATATTTAAATTCGAAAGTTAAAAAAGTTAGAATGTTAATTAAAATAAGTTTGTTGTTTCGGGGAGCTTGTAGACCAATGAAAGCTACTATTTTCGCAGTATTCTATACTATTATTGTATATTATAGTCGTACCTCATGGAGTTGTAGCCATCACCTTGTATAGAAGTACCAATACCAGTAAAATAACAGAGTAAAATGTTTCCAAAGTTGGCAAGAAGAAACTATATGATTGTTATTTCTAAAATGTTCTTAATAATATATTAATATTTTTAAATTAAATAAATGTTTGAATCAATGTGTATTTTATTACTTAGCTTAAGACCCGCTTCGATGGTCGAGTGGTTGAAGTCATCACCTTTGCAATAGGATAGGCTACCAATGCTAGGGAAATCATTGCTCGTATCCCCGTCAGGTGTATTGAGGATGGTTAAAAAAAAAAGATGTTATACTCTCCCTCAACGCAAATGTGGCTACATTTCCTATAAACCCAATACTTATCATTCATAGCACATTAGCTTAATTAGTACATATGCGTACGACCCTAACGGGTGGTGAGACGTTTTGCTAATTACTTATATTATTTATATTATATTTCATTCCCTTGATGTGTATAATATTAGTAGCCTTAAAAGAAACAATAATGGTTCGAAATAAAAAAAGGTGTGGCCATATATATATATATATAGTGTACAGTAGCCCCATGACTTCTTTGGTACTGACTGACAGTTCACAGATGACTTCTGACAGTCAATATTTAGGTATATACCTAAATTTGACTGTCAGAAGTTACATCTGCTAAACACGTGTTTTTGCAGATCATATGGTTTGGTGTAGAGATATATAATTTGGTCTGATAACTTTTCAAGGCCGTTAGCTGTCAGTCAGCACCAAAGAAGCCATGGGGCTCCTGTATAAATATACACACAGAAATGCAGATTTTTTTGTAACGTTGAGCTTATATAATTTCTCATACACGGAATAAAATTCCTTTTTATGTAATTTAAAGGAAATATTATTTATAAGGTTACTATTATAATACACAGCCAACGTATTATATAGATTAGGAGAGGTGGTAAGTAATGGCCAGGAAAGCTTGCCATATATTATTATTATTATTATTATTATTATTATTATTATTATTATTAGCACCGTGTCTTACTACCCGTTCGGGTTACACGCACTTACGCTAATGTGTAATGGTAGGATGATTGTGAGATGAAATGCAGGACCTACAGTTTAACGTGGAATCCGAACCACGGTGGAGGCCTGGCATTCCTCACATTCACAAGATGTCTTGTCAGAGGTGACGGAAGGGTGCGGTAATCAGATACATCTATGCCGGGACCGAGGATTGAACCCCGGCCGCCAGCACAGAAGTCTGACACCTTACCCCTAGACCGCCAGGTCACCAACTTACCATATAGATCTATCCATTCGTCAAACATATGATCAGCAAGATCTGGGAGATCATATTATGTAGAGGGGTTGTTACTTTTGTAAGTCAAAACTTTAACAACAAATAATCGGTTTTTAATAGATTTTTTCACTTATCCGTATTGACATTATTTAAACACGAACTCTTTAAAATAATTATTTGGAGTTTTTTTTATGTATAAAGCGGCGTATGTGGCTTACTTAAAAATGATTTCCAAACAAGATATTCTAAAAGGCCGCGTTCCCTTCAAAGATTAAGATAGCGAACCAGACCAAACAATCGTGATTTATGACGTCACACAAACTGTGTTCAGTCGTGTCCATGCACTGTTTACAAAATAAAAAGTTTTATTTTGAAACTAATAATTTTTATCGCTCTTTATAGAAGTCATATATTTTATTTATTTTGTTGTTCGGTTTTATCAAGATAAATGTGTGAATATAATACCTTTTAATAAATTCCCTCTTGTATTATAACAGCTCTTGTTAACACAAAATATTTTTTTCAATAAGTTATAAAAGAGGTAATTATAAAGTAATCTTAATAGAATCATTATTAAAATCGTTTGCTAAAAATTTATATTGATAATAGAGTATAACTAATCAAATTTATATCATATTCTGAAAATTGAAAAATGACACCTGGACACGGGAATTGAACCCGGGACCTTCGGCTTAATATGCCAATGCTCTTACCACTGAGCATTAGCTTAGTACGCCACTGCTCTTACCACTGAGCTATCCAGGATTCGTCCCGTGCCCATGGTCATTCTTCACTCATAGTTTAAGGCAGAGTCTAAGATGGACGTGCGGAAGTCGTCAGCTTATAAACATGTGATTATATAAGCTCACAGCCATCAGAAAACGCAGCCATTATCGACTCGGTAGTTGGCCTATTTCCAGCCATTCGACAATTATATATATAATTGTACATGATTGCATATATTAATGAAAAAAATAGCCGAAACTATTGTTAATACATTTTAGTGTGGATAGATTCCCGTGTTCAGGTGTCATTTTTCAATTTTCAGAATATGATATATATGAGGGTCTGTCCACACTAAAATGTATTAACAATAGTTTCGGCTATTTGTTTCATTAATCAAATCTAGTTCCAAATACATTGACATTAGTTATTTTCAGCCACTGTTTACAATAAAGTACCTTCTGTAAACTGTCACAACTTCTTCTACCGTATATGTCCTAATAATATTACGCTAAATGCGTATCATATGTGTATGATATTGGTTCAAAATGATATAAAAAGAAACTAGTGTACACATGAAAATATCTTCAGAGCATATATTTACACTAATTTTGGTCATCACGCTAACGTAGAAAAGATCAATGAATTAAAATAAATGTTACAGCACAATCACACAAACTTGTTCATATTGTGAATAATATCACATAATATGGTTAAAAAAATTGGAATAAACTACCCTTAATTATGTTGCTCTCATTAAGATAAACACATCCTTTTGTTTATCACAATATGTATTATTTATTTATAAATCTTAAGCAAAATTGTTTATATATATTTTAAAAAGTTCATATTTTCAGAAATAAATAATTAGTAAACTATCATAAAATTATTTTTTATTGTAAATATAATACCGTGTTCTTATTTATCATTATAGAATTCTTTTCAGATTCTCATTTGAATTCAATCTTTAAGATGAAGTTCTAAACAATTTTTTTTATGATTGGTTGTAAGTAAACTAGCCTTAAATAAATGTATTTTATTCTTTAAACTGAAAAATAACATCTAGAAATGGAAAATGAACTCGAGACCTTTGGATTAGTACGCCAATGCTCTGCCATTGTGCTATCCAGGAGCCACCCCGTGGCCAGGGTCTTTATTCACTCATATTTTAAGGCAGAATCTGCTATGTACGTTCCTAAATCACCAGCTACATATGAGTGATTGATTAAGATCAAAATAGCTATAGTCATTTTAAAAATAGGTAGAATTTTCAAAAATCACTCCTCAGGATTATTTGTAATGTCAAATACTACCAAATTACACATTTATAACGTTTGGGGGGGGGGAGGGGAAATCAGTCATCAGTAAACTACCCATTAATGATATCCACCCCGAAAACAACTAAACAGTGTTATTTGTTATGTTAAACACTCCCAAGATTACAATATAGAACCAAACCGTCAGAGCCAATAACTATAAAATATATCAAGTTTTTGAAAAATAAGTCTTCAGTAAACTACCCATAAATGATATTTTATCTCAGAAACGAGTAAACAATGTTATTTAGTATATCCAACACTCCCAGGATACCCATTTGGAACCAAATCATTAAGGCCATTTGTAAAATAACTCATGTTTTTGAAGTATCAGTTATCAGTAAACTAACCATAATTGAGATTTTAACCTCAAAATAACTAAGCTTATATTGTTTTTTTATTTACCTAACGATCTCTAGAAATATATTTTTAACAGAATTGTTAGAGCTATTTTCTAGATATAAAGAGTTTAAAAAAATTCTCACCAGTTAACTACCATTTAACAATTTTTTGCACATAAACCAATTAAATCATGGATTTGAGAAAATAACAAAGTCGAAAAAATTCCATTTTGTGTTTTCCACGTAGCCAAACTATTATGGCCAATCCCGATTGTTTAGTGTATAGGTGAATAAAGTCTGCCTTTTCTTTTTGAGAGGCTTGGAAACACATTAAATCAATGAATAAGTTTCTATCTCCAAAACATATTTTACATGACTTAGGTCCTTTCATCACCACATGCAACGCCTATAAGTTAGCAGAGATTATTCTGTATAACACTTCTTGGTCATGGCGAACCACATGGAAACAAGAGGGGTTCAATCCAAATAGTATCAAAGTATCAGGAAGTATTGCAAAACTGATATCCATACACACTCATTCATTTCCTTTGAGGGGAAAGAAGTGATGTACTAACTCGTAGATTCTCGCCTCACTATCAAACAGATGCATCAACTTTTTCTATAAAACACGTAGTTTGTGAAACCACTTATAGTTTTTACAGAGCATCTTTTCTTGAAAATTGTAGCTATGGGTCTTAATGAGTGAAGATTGATGTGTGCAGGCTGCGTGAAGAGTTGAATACTAAATTCAAAAGCCCACATATCCTTGAACCAGCGAAGAGTGAATCTCAGGATAAAAACGATATTCATTAAAGAACAAGTTAAAGATTTATAGGTCACTACAGAAAATTCAGAAAATATGTAGAAAATTAAGAAAATGTCACGAGCATTTCCTTTCATTTCCACCAAAATCTGCCACATCCTAACGTCCCAATGCAAGAGGTGTTTAACATGGGGAAATTATGGGTGAATATATTCAATATTTGCGACCTAAAAACAAGCAACTGTGACATCTAAATATGTATCACGAAGGCCAAGTTAATAGAGATGTAAACAAAGATTTTTTTTTCAAAGGCTATATTGATGAATTTGTTTCTGAAAAGATAGATCACTAACATATTTTCTGTTATTGTCGCCCAGGAAAAAATTTAAAAAACATACCGAGATAAGAATGTGTCTAGGGCTATCAGCTTCACAGTTATTATTTGAGAAGATCATATATTACTTTTCCTAGAGGGGCCATTCTTTTCTACCATACTACAGGGGTCTCGTGTTTTTAAGAATAAACTTAAAAAGTCATATTGCGTTTACAAAATGGAAGAGTACATGATGCTCAGGGGTCTCCAAACTACTGCCCACCACAAGATTATATCTAGCCCGTTTCAAGATTTTATCAAAAAACTAATTAATTGTTTCTCTTCGTTATTTATTAACTACACAGTTTATTTGGCATGTCCAGTTTCTGTCCGCACGCCGCGTGCCTCCTCCATGACACCAAGCCAGATTGCTGTCGGAATTGCAAACCCTAATTTTCAGTCGCAGGCGCCATTCCTTATAGCGACAACAAAACGGCTTGACTGTGACGATTTTTAACTAGTTCCAAGTCTCCCATAATAGGGTTATCAAAGGAAAGTTCTGAAAGATGTTACCTGATTTAAAAAAAGTAATTATATTGACTAATTATTATAAATATAATTTATTACATATAAATTGTTTCATTTCTCACAGAGAAGAATCAACGTCAATCACTTTTATCAAACTCTGAATGGCCTTGGAAAGTGGATTTTTTTTATAGACACGACTGGCAATATGACTTGAATCTTGAAACCAATTTGATTTATGATCTATTTGCGCATGTCAAGGCATTCAGGGCAAAATTAATTCTAATTAAAGAACAGGTGAACGTTACTTTGGTCCGCAAAAAATCTGTAAAATATATTAAGTGGCCCGCATAGCAACAAGTTTGGAGACCCCTGCATGATGATGATTGTAAATATCAAACAATATGTCACGGTGAAGTTAGTAGAATCTAATGCGATACTAAATTTAGACAAAGGGTGGCCTACATTTTCAAAAAAGGTACCCATATTAGATGATTCATCAACAAAGAGTACCTACGTCTCGTTCTGGAAAGATAAAAATTGTTCTTTCTTTATTCAATGAATTCAGATACAATGCAGATCCACTTGGTGTTTTGAAAGCTCTAAGCTCAGTAGACTACGTTGTGTAACATACGTTTGATCTTGGGAAAGGTAACGTCCAAACACTTTCTATGATACCAATGGAAGCAGATCCAAAGCTTACAGTTTCTATACATTCAAAGAAAATTGATCACTTGAAAAGATTGTGAAATATGTTGAGACTGAGGATGCTATGATCTTTTATACTGAAATTATCTTGCAAAGTTCGTTTGTGCCATCGAAAGCCATGAATAGATGGTTTTTTATTGAACCATATGGTAATAACGTTGTAGTGTTGTTCATGTAGGAATATAATACTATCCAGATATATTTCATATTTATGTTTAATTTTGAACTTAATATTTTCACATAACTTTGTATTTTTATATCTCTGAGATATTTTTAAAAGTGTACGCAATTTGTAAATTAAATACTACCCAACATCATCATTCACAATAAGATGTACCAATTTTGGCGATAGGCTTTTTATCATCCCTTAAATTGTAAAAGATAATGGGATAAATAAACAAAGTCTAAAAAGTTTTAAGATGTATAACATATTATATTTATTAGAATAAATAATTTTTCTCTTAGATCTTATAGATTTCAAACAAAGACCTCAATACAAAATTAAAAAATTAAAGTTTTCATTAAAGCACATGAAATTAAACCGTTTTTTAGCTCTACAAAAAACTAGTAATTTTGCACTTAATTCCTTTCGCAAATCCACAATTCCATTATATAGTGCTATTTTTTGGTTCAAACAATACCCAGAAATGCATTTTAATCAAAGTTGCTAGTGCCATTTTAAAAAAAATTTGAAAACAAAAATTACTCATCAATAAACTACCATTAATTGAAGGGCTAGTATAGAAAATATAAATGTGAAACGCTCCTTTAAAATCTAAATATCAACTTTAAAAAAATCTATCAAACCTTCTAACCGTTACCTTTCTGACGGACAGACAGACAGACAGACATGGAAATGATTAAAATTATTAAATCAACTTTTCTGAGTTCGTTCACACAAAACGTAAAGATTTGCCATAATCTCGAGATTGAATTTTTTTCAAGATCACAATACTTTCTCTTGATATGAAAAAGTAAAAATATGTTAAAGTTGTGTTTGACGCATGTTCGTATCTAACTATAAGATATTTCAACATTAATTAATTTACCTTAACAATGGTACACGAAAAGCATAGAATGACAAGTTTGAATCCTTATAACTTATTAATTGTAATGATTTGAAATCAGTGAATCACTATTTATAGCTTATAGTTATTATACACGTGTTAAAATTACTCTGTAACATATTTTATTATCAAATGACCTTAAGTTCTAATAGATAGAACTGTATTAAGACTTGTTGGAAAAAAATAAAATAATACCCAACCAGAGTTTCAGTTTTCTCTCCTCTAATTACCTACAGTGCACACACACATGCCACACATATGGTATCCCCTAATTACTACGCGTTCTTTTATTTGACGAGTTTTGCTTCCCTCTCAGTAAGTCACATGATCCAGTCTTCCCATCGCCATGTCTCTTTCATTCCTCTCCCCACTCCGCGTTTATACACGGCAGCATCTCTCTTTCCTCGTCTCCGGGGAGTTTAAAAAGCGCTGGGGATTTTTTCCCTCGCTCCCACTACGAGGTATTCTGAGCCGTCGATGGAAGTTCGGTGTAACCCTAACAAGTGGAATCAGGAAGCTGAAACGGGCCGGGAGGGGGGAGAAGAGGACGGATGATGGAGAAAGGGGAGGGTCGGGGAGATAGATCCACTAAAGAAAACGATATAGAGTAAGACACAATCGATTTTCTGCATTCTAGAAGAAACGAGTTTACTATGTAACTTACTCTCAGTTTAAAGAATCACTCGACTATTAAGAGAAAAACGAGGAAGACATAGATAGTGTAAGGGAGAAAACTAGGAAAGAAAAGTATACGGCGAATAGAAAAAACAAGACGACTGAGAATATATATAGAATAAAGTAAAAGTGGAAGAAGAAAGAGTAAAAAAGGAAGCGTGAAGGCTGTGAAAATAAATGACGCAATGTACTGTTAGTTGGAGGTGCTTGCGGTATCTCGGAAATGGGAAGATCTTTCTCGCAGTTTTTTTTATTGCAGTCTCTTTTTGTTATTTGAACGAGGTTCTGATACGTGGCACCACTTTATTAGATGATTTTTAAAATGAAGTGTTTTCTTTCAATCTTTACAAAAACCAAATTGGTTTCAGGGAAAATACGTGTAATTTCTTTTTATAAACAGTATTTTGTCAGTGACATTTGTACGTGGGTAAATTGTTGAACACAATTTTATTCAATTTTAAACAAAATAATATACTGAATACTTTCCAAATAAATTATATTATTTCATTACCATAAACAAGGAAACCAACTCTTCTGGCCTGGTTGGTTAGTTCATGGTTCGTGTCTTGACAAGCTATAATCTACTAGTGATGTTGTTTATTAAATAGTTTTTCACTCTCCATCCATGCAAATTCAAATGCACTAACTCTATATTTTACATTTATTATCCTTACATCATGAGTATATTGTAACGAAGCAGATACACATGAACACATATAATTATTATATTATTCCTAATTAAATAAATCCAGTATTACTTTTATATAACTATTCGGAATTGCATCTCTATAGTTTCAAAAAGTTTTAAGATATAAATATATAAATTAACGTGATTTTTTTGTCTTATCTCTAATGGAGTCGTATGGCATACGTGTTCTCAGTAGTAAGCTTGTTAAATCCAGTTAGATAATTTATTATTTAAATTTAAAATTAAACCAGAACATGGGGGTCAAACACAGAACCTTTTGGCTTGGTAGGCTAGTACTTTAACCACTTATCTATTGAGAATTATCTCATTCCCAAAATCATATTTCTCTCATTTTAAGGCATAGTCTGTTATGGACGTGTAGTAACCGTCAGTTACATATGAATGATCAATTAAGATCACGAGCTTTCAGATAATTCAGCAATAATTCGATTCTTGTGTACGGGTGTCATTTTTAAATTTAAAGACTATGTGGCTATAACTTGGCTATACAAACCATTATTTAAATAACATGTAGTTCTAAAATTAAATGTAATTAACTAAAATTATATAAAAATATCATGAGCCTAATAATGTTTCTTAATAAAACACAGAAAACGTTCCAAATTGCTATTTTATAATATGTGAGGGCACAGTTATAATAATAATTATACATACGTATGCTTGAAACAATATTAAACAAATGTAAATGTATATTAAACTGTATTTTATTTTTAAATTATTCGAGTTTTATTTAATTAAATTTAACTTTCATGATGGGATATTAACCATAAGATAAGAAATCGTATTTCTTAACTTCACTATTTAATTTGTGTAATAATAGTATTAATAATTATTTTTCCTGTTGCCCTCAGTCTTGGGGTAAATTTCTTGACTCAGAATCCTCCGATGCTTGTAGGTTGAAACCCGGCTGGGATCGACTGATTTTTCTTGAGCGAAAAAAAATCAATTGCACAACTTCCTTTGGAAGGGAAGTAAAACCAAGGTGATTGTGGCTTGTAAAAGAACCCTTGAAGCTATGTGAAAATACCTTTCCTGGCAAAATTGGTCGTACCTTTCACCCTCACTCATAGAAATTATCCTGTGCGGATATAATTAGTCGGTTCAGAAAATGCACGTTAAACACCGCAAATAAATTAATAAACGGTTATATTTTTAACATTATTAACACACCACTACAACATAAACTTTGTGTTCATTATGTAATGTTGAGCTAAATAGTGGAGTGACGGCCAGACTGCGATTATCAGGAGAGCAGTGACATGCAGTGGAGTGTTGCCAGGGTAGTTAGAGCTAGCATAACTGTACATTGGAATTGTTATCATCACTCAGTAGAGCACTGTCTAAGTGGAGGCCATGGGAATGAAGTTCGTGAGGAGTATGTTAGCTGTAACGAGGAGAAACAAGAAGAGGAATGAAGTTATCCGGGAAAGATTGGTGGTACAGGGAGTACACGAGATAGTAGAGAATTCAAAACTAAGACTGTATGAGCTGATAACAGAGAGTGTGCAAGTGAGAGAAGAAGAATGGAGGAAATTAAAGGAGTAATAACGGTGTAAGGATAGAGGAAGATGCGGGCATTTTACTAAACTGAACTGGCCACAAGCTGGAAACATTTGATGATTATGATTATGATGATGGTGATGATGATTAAAACACTCACTAGTCGGTCATCAGTGCAAATATAATACTACATGAGGTATGTAGAATAAAGCTTGTGTATGATTAGTCACCGAGCGAGAGAGATTATATCACAACTACAGTAAAATTAAAAAAACTCTGCTTACCCTAGCAACACTTCACGCCACGCCACTGAGGAGGAGGGATTGTTTCGTTTCTTTAAATGGAATATTGAAGATCTAATATACACCCAAAGGGAAACCTGCATAATTATTAAATATCATCACTAAGTCTATAGGATTATTTATTTTATAATCAATCTCTGAGCATAGTTTAAAATAATACAAACATTAAATTAATATCTCGACCAGATAGGGTTTTAATTCGATATAGATTTATGTAAGGCTTAAGGTGCGGCAGAAGGGCGCACTAGTAATTTTACAGTTTTTATAGCATTTCATTTTTTTTTTTGCCAAAATAAATCAAATATTTCTCCGGTAGCAATATAGAGTTTAGTTTTCTGCACATGATAATATCACCAGATCTTGAATATCTGTCGAGGGTGTCTTGGAATGTTGTCAAAATATTTTAAATAAAGAAAAAAAGTTTTGACAAAATTCCAGGACACCCTTGACAGATATTCAAGATCTGTTGATATTATCATGTGCAGAAAACTAAACTCTATGTTGCTACTGGAGAAATATTTGATTAATTTTTGCCAACAAATTTATATTCTATAAAAACTGAAAAATACTTGCACTCCCTTCTGCCGCACCTTAATAACGCGTGATTTAATAAAGGCAATCAACAAGCTCTAGGTATACGCTAAATATCCCCAACAAGGTGTGTTATGGGGGGTGGGGCTGGGATCTAGTGGTAATGTACCTTTACTGAAAACACTTATCTTCCCCCCCTCCCTAACCACTCCAAAACCACCCCGGCCGAATCACGACTTCATTCAAGTGGGAGTATACAACCACTTGCTGGAAGTCGTTAATTAATGACGACGAAACAAAGACCAGGTATTAGTTTTATTTTAAGCATTTTTTGAACTTTTATTATCAATATAAATACCTTGTTTTACGTCTCATGGCATAATAGGCCAGCGTCAGCAAAGCAGTTGTATATATGGAGAAAATATTAATTATATCTTTATGATGTTAAAATTAATTAATTGAAATATTGTTGTTTCAAATCATAAAAAAGGAAAGATAAGCTATAAAGGTTAATATTGCACAGAAGATAGCTGATACACCACAATTTTATTTTATTTTTTTCTCTTATAATTCAGTGATGAATTTTCAGGGACAAGTTTGGAAGTTTGTAATAAACGTTTTGTTCAAAAAATATGCAATGTTTTAATATCCTCTAAATCACGTTTTTACTCAAGTATGGGCATATTATAGTGTAAAAATATTTATGGGGTATGTAAAGAGGCTAATTCTTAAAAGCCCATTTCCTTCTCTATTATTTTATTGCTCAATTTTGCTAAAAAAAATCCACTCTTATTCTAGGCTTGAAAAGAAGCCTGGGTTTTATCTATACAAGTATACTTGGTTTGATAACACTTACTGAAAACAATTTATTTTATTCCCTTTATATATATAGTTTGTTTCCATTATTATTTCATTATAAAGTATTATACAATATTTAAATAAAATATTTGGTTGGCCTATCGATGGATAAATGTTTGGAATTATTTGTAGATATATTTATTATTTAAAACTATATCACTATACATGAAGAAAGTTTGGTTATTTTTATTTTTATTTAAGCAATGCATTCAGGCTATACGCATCCACTAATGTACTATTTACGCTTATGAGTTAGGGATAAAGAGGTTTGAATTTAGAGAAAGTGTAACCACATTTGAATGGAGGGAGAGTTGAACGCCATTTTGAAAATATCACTTTCAGTACACCCAACAGGGATTCATATCTCGATCTCGCTGTCGTCTGTAGTCAAGTCTATCACGAGAGTGGCGGATTATACTGCGACTCAACCGAAGCAGGTTGGCTTTTATCACCAATAATAATGGTAATAACTTCATTTGAAGACAATACTATATTCTAACAAAGGGATGAAATACCTTATTCTTGAATTTCATTGCGTTTTGCATTGGGTAGATATTTGTGCTGAACCACTTATAAAATCACTGCATAATGTTAGTTACATCACAAAAAAAGTCGTTAAATTTTAGGATAATACAACACTTTTAGTTATAATAAATAATCCAAATTTGGTGAATGAATTTTGAGGCTCTTAATACTGCCTGCTCACATTATGATAGTTTCTAACGATTCTAACGGTAAGCGGTCGAATCCATCTCGGCGTCCTTGCTTCGACCCTGACTGGGTTAATATACGACCTGATCTCCTTTGATTCACGCGCGTCAGTTTATATCTCAGTGGCAGATTTAAATATTCTAGTATATTGTGTTTGAGCACCAGGTAGTTTCATCTTCACTAACAACGATTTGACTGGTTTTGATCTGAATTAAGGCTAACTTGAATCAAATATAATAAATTAATATATAGAAATAATTTATTGTATACATTTAGTTATTTATCAAATAATACATATAAATGGTGAAAGTTTTAGTGACTATTTCATCTCCAACTCTATGACTGCATAAGAGTGTAACACACGTCTTCTCTGTTTGCTGGTGTTATCTCGAGCGTATCACATTCATTCTGTTTGCTGGTGTTATCACGAGTGTAACACACGTTCATTCTATTTGCTGGTATTACCTCGAGCGTAACACACTTCATTCTGATTATTGGTGTTATTACGAGTGTAACACACGTTCATTCTGTTTGCTGGTATTACCTCGAGCGTAACACACTTCATTCTGATTATTGGTGTTATCACGAGTGTAACACACGTTAATTCTGTTTGCTGGTGTTATAACGAGTTTAAAACACATTCCTTCTGTTTTCTGGTGTTATCGATAGGGTAACACACGTCCACTTTGTTTACTAGTGTTATCTAGAGTGTTTTAACAATGGGGAAGATCTTCTGAAACCCTCATCACATCCCCTTGGACAATTTGCTTTGATAGAAAGAAATCAAGGTCAGCCAAGGTTGCTTTCATTATTAATTAAAAAATTGCAACTTGTTTCGTGGAGATAATTTTACAATCTGTCTTGTTCTTTAGTGCTAGTTTGCTAGTTTGCTAGTTTTTAAGAATCGTAACGACTAAAAGACACAATATGTGTTATAACTTTATTTTAGAACGTGTGTCCAAGTGACGCTTCAATGCACCCTTCACTAAAATTCATAAATCCTTCTAAAGTTAATAAGAAATATATGTTTCGCTTCATGATAAAATTACCAAAAATAGTTTTACTGAATTATTATTAGGACATCTATTTTCAATCAATTAATTAAATTAATTCTCTTTTTTGACAATTTCCTAGCAAACTTTAATCAACAGAGTAAAAACCTTCAAATCTAATCCATTTATAATAACATTGTTTTACTATATCAAATATTAAAATTCAGATCGATGTTTTCAATCTTATGGAGGAATAGTAGCGAAAGAACGTCATGTGTGTATATGTAGAATTGCCTTTGTGTAGCGGTAAAATAGTGTGACAGGGGGTCATGCTAATAGTGTTTCATAATCTGCTAATGCTGAATGTTCCAGTGGCAAAGCTACTATTGTTTCATAATTTGCTAATGTTTAATGTTCCTGGGGCCAAGCTTCTAGTGTTTCATAATTTTCTGGTGTTTTGGTTTCAAGAACTATGCTACTAGTGTTTCATAATTTGTTAGTGTAGGATGCTCCAGGAGCCAAGCAACTAATGTTTCATAATATGCTAATGTTTAATATTCCAGGAGTCATGCTACCAGTGTTTCATAATTTGCTAATGTTGAATGTTCTGGGGGTCATGATACTAGTGTTTCGTAATTTTCTGGTGTTTTGGTTTTAAGAACTATGCTACCAGTGTTTCAAAATTAGTCATAAATAGAACATTACCTCAGTATGTAATGTACATTCAGTCGTGGTACAATTTTTTTTATAATGTAAACCAGAACATCGGCAGTTTAGTCTATCACAAGAATGACACCTTATATTATTCGGCCCCCAAAGCAGATCTATTTTAACTAAAGTTATACAAATATATTTTTGGCTGAACACAACATTTATAAATTAGGTTTTAAATACTACTTTTCAACCAAATTAAGTAGTCTAGTACGGCGTATGGGCACAGCGATCTGATTGGTTGAATTTGGTCACATGAAAACTCCCCCTCGTTCTCTGATTGGCTGTTGGTTTCCCTCTCTTCTCCCATTCCTCCTGACCCCTTCCCCTCCTCCTGACCCCCTTTAAAATGTTAAAAACTTGTTTATTCTTGTACAAACTCTTTTTTTAACTTGTACTCATTGGTTATTTATGTGTTCTCATTGCTTTTTATTTGTTCTCAATGGCTATTTATGTAAGCTCATTGCTTTTTTTATTTGTGATCATTGGGTATTTATGTCTGGTTTGGATTGGGGCGTTGAGTTAATTTATTTATTCTATTTGTTCTCATTATATATTTTTTAGTGCTCAATATATTTTTATTAGTGCCCTTTTGTTTTTATGGCTGGGTAGGATTGGGACATGTTCCAGAGTTTATTTTATTTTATGCAGTCCATGGCATTGAATTCTCCTCCTATGGTGTGTCGGCATGAAGCAAGGACGTCTTCTGACGGCAGCGTAGCGTAGAGTGAACATTGGCTCTCTCTCACAAGACTCTGTTGTTCACTTCCCGAAAAAAACAGCACGAACCTCTCCTGACGACCGTTTGGGGTAGAGTGTGATAAATAGTTGCCCTGCCTTGACCCCTTTCACTTCCCCTCAATCCCTCCTCCTTCCAGGTATGTGTCGCAACCACTTATGTGGTAATGGGTTTTCCCAGTGTCGTCATCGCAATGTCGCAGCCCCTTATTTGGTAATGGGTATTTTTGCAACTAGAGAGCATTGACATAGCTCTGATTATGTACAATCATGGGCCTCAGAAGCCTCAGTTAGGGGCCACTATCCCCCAATCAAAAAGTCTACTAAAGTTTTGGTATCGTACATTGACATGCCCGTCTGTAGGTATCCGTCACGGATCGGAGGAGTAAAGTAGCAAAGTTCCAGATGTAACGTGGAGAGAGGGAGAGTAGAAAACAACCCCCGTTCACCCGAGAGAGATTTGAACCCATAGCCTCCCCGAAATAACTATGAGTGTCACGTACCCTTTCTGGCAAATCATGTGGTAAGGATGATTAAGAAAATCTTCCGAAGGGAGAAATACCTACAGTTTACACGGTAGGGATTTGATTTCCTCCATCTCCAGAATTATATGAAACTGACATTTAGACGGCGTGTACACTGGGATTCGAAACTCGATATCTCTAGCACGGCTAATGTATGTTTGAAAGGTTGTACTTCCTGCACCCCAAACATTTTCGAAGGGGCTATCCGCATATTTATATTAATGGGACAGGAATATATTATAATGATAGGAAGTGTTTGTCTGTGTGTTTGTTTGTGTGTTATTCCCAGCCAAAACTGCGGCACGTAGAGTTCTATAATTTTTAACATAAGTATTTGGTAGGGATTGGAATGCACCTCGAAGCCGGATTTTTAATTAGATTTATAACTAGGCTATTTTTAACACAATACCACAGAGGGTCACGTGAAAAGCCGTGGGGGTTTGATTGCTATGAATAATTTTAAAGTTATGTGTGCCCTCTATTGCATGAAGGTAGATATGAAACTATTTGAAAAATAACCCCATCAATCCATCCGACAATATTTGAACTCCATCACTAACACAAAAACTAGGTCCTTGGTTAGCAATCTACGGTCACAATGCATTTTATACATACATCGATGGTCGCATAGTCTAAGGAGTCACAAGACCTCTAATGACAGATTGATCAACGTTTGAAGCAAATGTTGGTACACATTCTACCAGGTATGGAAAAATCTGGTCAACCAGCGAAGCCCCTTCAAAAATGGTGGGGTGCAGGAAGTACGACCATTCTAGCAGATATTAGCCATGCTAAATATATCGTAGTTCAAGTCCCAGTGTGCATGACGATTTAATGTCAGGTTCATTTAAATCTGGCAGGGGGAATCGAATCCCCGCTGTGTAAACAGTTGGTATTTCCCCCTCCGGAACAATTTATTAATCAACCCTACCTAACGTTTCCCCAGAAAGGGTACGTGTCACTCATATAGCTATGGCAGGAGAAGTCGTGTGTTCGAATCTCATTTTGGTGAACTCAGGTAGTTTTCTACTCTCCCTCACTCTACGTAAACCCTCGAACATGTATACCTTACTCCTCCGTTCCATGATAGATAACTACATCCGCTCATGTAAACGGACGATACCAAACAACCAATTTAAGTAGTCTTTTGGGGTGTGGGATAGCGGCCTCTAATTGAGGATTCTGAGGCTCATTATTGTGCATAATCAGAGCTGTGTCGATGCTCTCTAGTTTCGAAAACATCGGGAAAAACTTAATACCCCATGAGGGATTAGTGGGAGGGGCTGCGACATTGCGATGACGACACCGGGAAAACCTATCGCTCGAGGGAGGGTTTTGACATCATCCAAGGTCGTGTACTATTCCTTTCTTGTCGAGCCACCAAACTAGCACCAGCTATCAGGGAAAACCAATTACCACATAGATGGTGAGGGTTGTGACATCATTGAAGGTTGTGTTCTATTTATGCCTTGTCGAGCCTCCAAGCTGGCGTCAGTCATCAGGTAAAATCCATTTCCACATAGAAGGGGATGGTTGTGACATCATTCAAGGCCATGAACTATTCCTATCTTGTGGAGCAGCTAAACTGGCACCAGTCTTCAGGGAAAACCCATTGCCACATAGAGTTGGAGGATTGTGACATTATTCAAAGTCGTTTTCTATTTCTGTCTTGTCAAGCTGACAAACTGGCGTCAGTCATCGGGGAAGATCAATTGCCACATAAAAGGGGAGGTTTGCGACGTCATTCAAGTTCGTGAACAATTACTATCTTGTCGAGCCGCCAAACAGACACCAGCTATAAGGGAAAACCCATTTCCACATATAAGGGGAGGGTTGCCACATCATTCAAGGTCATAAACTATTCTTGTCTTGCCGCTAAACTTGTGCCAGTCATGAGGGAAAATCTATTGCCTTATAAGGGAGGGGTTGCGACACATACCTCTAAGGAGGGTTAGTGATGGGAAGTGAAAAGGGTCTCAAGGCAGGAGGAACCATCTCTTACACTCTTCGCTAAGTGGACAGCCAGAGAAGATGCTCACTAGCGATGCCGAAGGAGGAGCACCTGGAACTGTAGAATGCTCGCCAATAAATAAATAAAAAAACTCCAACGTTCCGTCCCAATCCTACGACAATAAACTCCCCCACCCCAATAAAAACTCCAACGCCCGTCCGAATCCTTACCAGATATAAATAACCAATGAGCACAAATAAAAAATCAATGAGCATACACAAATAAGCATTGAGAACACGTAAAAAAGCAAAGAACACAAATAAAACAAATGAGACAATTAAAAACAATTTCGGAATACTGGAAATGGGGGCAATAGGAGGGGAGGGTGGAAAACCAACAGCCAATCAGAGAGCAAGTGGCGTGGTCACGTGAACAAATTCAACCAATCTGAGCTATGTTCCCATAGGGCGTGCTTGCTACTCATATATATGGGACCAGATGATTATGTATACTGAGACAATGAATTTGCGTTTCTTTGTTAAGTCATACTTTTATGACACCCTAAACAGTATGATCACGTTTAGGACCTCTTTTTGGCTACAATCATATCATCTAACATTATTTTCTTGGACCTAGCTAGGTCAGTGACTGTTTGCAGTCGTGATTGCACCCTTGTTTGTGTCGCTATAAACGGTGTGCAACCTGTGGTAGCACTACTAGATTGAAGTAGTGGCCCGCAGGGATAATGCTTTGTTCCGGCCCCTCCAGGGTCATATGTATCTGAGTGTTCAAAGATAGTTTGTACTAGCTATTGTATGCCCTAGTAATGAGTAAATGTATAACTTTACTATTGATTGTTCTGGCAGTACTCATTAAGATACGACCGTCCATAGTAAGATACTGTATAGATGCCTGATTGTTAGCCATCTATTATTTGTAAAATGGAACCTCCTCTTCTAGGGTATTATTCTTAGGTTTTTCGTAACTCTCCTTGAGAGTTAATACAAGATAGCTAGCTTAAATAATCTTCTTCGTAGTAACTCTAAAAATATAGTATTTGATGCTATGTTTCTATTTTCAATTGTCACTATCATTCAGGATTAGACCTCTCAGATATCAGTCTGGTACTATCCTGGCTAGATTGTCTTTATGTATATTGCCTAGAACTTAATTCCTTTTTACTGTTGCCAAGTTGTAGCAGACGCTTCTTCGTTCGAGTAAGAGCGAATATCCATATTTCTATTGTTGTCAAACAAAATGAGATGTTCTATATAACTTCTGTCAGTTACTTTTTACAAAGTGTTAAAAGCTATTCGTCCAAGCGTATGTTTTCTACCTATATAACGGAATACAGTTATCATTAATTAATTTAATTAAAAGCATTTCACTCATATGTCATTCCATATCTTTTTGTTTGCTTTTTAATACCCTTATTTGTTAAACTTATATATTTCTGTGATGCATTTTTATTCCATATCCTTCATCAATTATAACTTATGTAATTATGTAATATTTATTAATCGTCTCTTTTTCTACTTGAAAGGAGAAGCATCATTAGAAGTTAAAAATATATAAAATTAAGCTATCAAATATTAACGATATTTTAAATTTAAAAAAATCTAAAACCTAATTACTATGAATTTTGTTGTTAAAATGTTTCTTAATTCTTATGTTATTTCATGCCATACTAATACAATAAAACAAATACATATTTAACTAGATTGAGCAACTAATAAATGTTCATATAAAATATTAATATAAAATGAATATGAATTTTTGCGTTGGTAGAAGGGGGGACTATATAGTAATCTGCCAATGGAATTGTGCAGCGAAGGATTAAGGAAATATATAATTGGATTCTTCCACCAATGCTGACATGTGTACAAGTATTTTCTAGTAAATGTTTAGAGAGCTGTATGGTGTTAGAGGTTGGTCTCTCCATCAAATTAGAAAAAACACCGAGTTATCAATATTTTAACACTTCCTTTCTTCTTCTTATTATTATTATTAGCACCGCGTCTTACTACCCGTTCGGGTTATACGCACTTACGCTAATGTGTAATGGTAGGGTGATTGTGAGATGAAATGAAGGACCTACAGTTTAACGTGGAATCCGAACCACGGTGGAGGCCTGGCATTCCCCACATTCACAAGATGTCTTGTCAGAGGTGAAGGNTGGCATTCCCCACATTCACAAGATGTCTTGTCAGAGGTGAAGGAAGGGTTTGGTAAACAGATAAATATTTGCCGGGACCGAGGATTGAACCCCGGCCGCCAGCATAGAAGTCTGACACCTTACCCCTGGACCACCAGGTCACCTACTTCCTTTCTTAATTAATACAGTATATGTGTGACATTCGATGCAGGCTACCTGTAAATTGTGATAAATAAATAAATTTCTATATAAAATGCCTCACATTAAAATTGGTGAATATAGTAGTAAATTTTATAGATACTATATGTAGTCGTGATTAATTTATTTGAAATCTTTTATCCAGGTTCCCTTTATATAACGATCCTTTATCATATTTACACTTTGGCTAGACCTATATCTTGTGTTAGAATGTATGAACTTATATAAAAATGTACATATTATTTAGACTAGTTACACACTTAGATAATATTATTTTAATTTTAATCTGGTTTGGTTTTCAAACTCCAGATATTTAACATTTAACTCATTGGGCAAGCACATGCTAAAACAAATTAATAGGCTTTATTTAGTCTCTGGTAATATATTAATACCAGCACTAAATTATCAAACACCTCCATTGTTAACTGAATATAAATTTAGTAAATATATAATAATGCAAGTTTTAGAATAAAACTGGCTTTAATTTATAAATGTGATTAGTTAATGTAAAGTTATCCATTTTCAAAATGTTCATATTTTTGAATTTATCAATGATTATATTATAGTTAAAAATAATTGTGGTCTTGTGTAAATTATCGCCAATTGGCTAACAAAACTCTAATTACTTTATATTGAAGTAACTTTATTACTTAATCAATATTGTGATCTCATTATATATAAATATATAATTAAATATAATATATAAATATATTAAATATATAATTATATAATATATATTGTTGATTTATGAAAGAAAAGCTCCCACACTGTTAGGATACAATATTCAACCTTTAAATATGAAAATTAATATTTAAATCTACAATGACTCTTTTTTGTAAAAAAAATAATATGATGGGTCACCATTATTAGTTTAATAATAACAACTATTGTATAATTATGAACAATTCATTCAATATAAATTTAAATATTGAATTATTTAAAGTTAATGTATATATACCTACATATAAATGTATATATACATATACATACACATATATAAATTATTATTATTATTACTATTATTATTGATAAACAATGGTGATATTTGGCCGTCTGGCTGTCTCATTTCACCTTACTATGGGAAGTTGCTGCCAGAGCAAATGCTCTGTGAGGAGTCCCCCTGTGTGTCTACCCCTGTAAGAGATGCTGTTGCATCTGACCTTGGTTCTCAAGAGGATTCAACTCGAACCCCTCTCGTGACCATCGAAGGAGGTTTGGTGGATATCCCCCAACTCAGCTCCCAGTGAATACTAGTATATTCCATTATATTATCAAAATATTCGGGGTCTACAAACCAAAGAAAGGGAATTATTTACAAATGTTTGTTTGAATGAATTCTCTATTATTTGTTTGGTTGAAACTTGGCTCTAGTGAGTTTGTTGATTACAATTAATCTCCCTCTAACTAAAATATTTATAGAGCCGATAAATTATATAGTGAAGATACTGTCTCAAGGGGTTGTGGTGTGCTCATTTCTGTCGTTGATTCTATTTCTGGTTTGGCCAAGCGGACTGACTGACCTAGAGAATAACATGGAATGTGTCTGGATTGAGAGCCCAACATTTGATCACCAAAAACTGTTAATTGGGAACATGTGTCTTGCTCCCAAAATAACAGTCGAGGTTTTTAACGATTACTTTACATTTCTTGAAGGCGTTTTGGCTAACTACCCCTATTGAATAATACTACTAGTTGATTTTAACTGCCCCAAAATTTATTGGAAATATCATCATGCTCAAAGAATTTAGCATTTTTACATTAATTTAAAAGCTACTCAACTTCTTGTTTCGACTAACATGGATTAGAACAACTAAATGAAGCTGATAATGACACTAACCTCCTTGACCTTGTTTTTGCTAATCTCAACCATTCCTTATTAACTCATAGCTCTCAATCACTGGTGAATATTGAACTAGCTCACCCACATTTATTGATTTCACTTGAAGTACCTATTACTACTAAAATTACATATATTGACTATGCACATGAAGATTACCTTAATCCTTACATTGACCTGGCAACTGTTAATTGGTCTTGTGTTTATACTACTACGGATGTTAATCTGGCTGTAGATAATTTTACCAAGTTATTCCAAAGGAAGATCAAAACGCATACTCCTCAAATTACTATTCTTAATCTTTCCAAATATCAAAATTGGTTTTCTTCACCTCTAAAATAATATATAGTAATTTTTTTAAAAAAGTTTAAACTAACAAATAACGGTGTATTCTATTAAAATTTTTCTCACTTTCGTAAATTGGTTAATACTATATTGATTATAGGCAGAGACAATTGGATCAAATCAATAGAAAATAATTTTAAATGCAAACCCAAGCAATTTTGGAAATTTGTTAAAAATAATCGTGTAAATAAAGTTTCCCCTTCTAACCTAGAAATTAATGGCAAGATTGTAGGGGATCCTTTATTAATTGCTAATGAGTTTAGGACCTACTCTCATTCCATTTATAATTCAGCCCTTCCTGTCTTACCTTGCCCCGTTATTGAAACTAGCACGCCCTTGTATCCTTGCCACATTACACCCTTGGACGTTGAGTTCTTCTAGATCTACCGAGGCAGATGGAATTCCAAGGTTTCTTTTTGTTAAAGGCTGTACCAGCACTTTAAGCGCTTTGTTAACCTATATATTTAACATTAGCCTGTCAAATGAAACTTTTCCTCTTACACGGAAACAATCTGTTATCATACCTATCTATAAAAAAAGGCAAAAACAAATACTTGTAATTATAGACCAATTTCTCTCTTAATCATTTTCTCTAAAGTATTCAAGAACATCATACATGAGCATACTTTCCACCATCTTAAAAATAAACTTTCAGATAACCAACATGGCTTTATAAAATATAAATATACTGTTATTAGTTTAGTATAGTTTCTTGGGCATGTTGCCCTCTAGTATCTGCCCAAGGTCAGGTTTATGTTATTT
The DNA here is from genome assembly GCA_902151425.1 of Timema shepardi. Taxonomy (NCBI): domain Eukaryota; kingdom Metazoa; phylum Arthropoda; class Insecta; order Phasmatodea; family Timematidae; genus Timema; species Timema shepardi. The sequence continues at coordinate 27,491 of CABFVX010006542.1, forward strand.
ATTTTGACCAAAGTAAGGCATTTGACTCATGTAAGCATAGTATTTTTCTCTCTAAGCTTGGTAATTTTGGACTTTCTCACTCATATGTAAATTGGTCCTCCAGTTATTTGCATGAAGGATTATTCACTATTAAAATTAATTCACACGCCTCAAATACTTTTTGGTCTCCTGTGGCATATCTAAGGGTTCAAATTTAGATAATCTTTTCTTAACTGTGTCTATTGATGGCACTGATAAATATTTGAACACATCTGGTTATTTACTCTTTGCTGATGATGTAAAATTATTTAAAATTATCTAATCTACTGCAGATTGTATAGAGTTACAAAGTGATGTAACTTGTTTAAAAATGAGGTGGCCCAATGGCTAGATAATTTTATAATAAAGGAAATTGATAAAACTAATGAAAAAGTAAAAATAAATTACTAAGAGTAAATTTGATGCAGAAAGCCCACCTAGGGAAAGAGGAAAAATCTGTGAAGAATCCAATCCAAAAAGGTGACATCTTCTTCCTTTCTTCTGTCTTCTATAGTAGTCACACACACATTTTAACACAAATAGAGTAATATTTCGGCATTGTTGCCTTTATCAAAAACAAAGAAGAAGAGAGTACAAATAACACAAACAATGGATTACTCCATTTTGAATTTTAAAAAGAAACTGTGCCAAATGTTTTTGGGAGCAAAGATAAATCCCTCGATTAAGGTTAATATTTATAGAAAACTGATGATAATGATGATATTAATAATAATAATAATAATAGATAAGAAAATAATGATAATAAAAAATGATATTTTTAAAAATAGTAATAATAATGTTAATTTGAAAAATAATAATATTGTAGAAATAAACTATCTTATGTAGAGGCCTGGTGGTAATCTGGATTTGGTAATCCATTGGTGGGCCAGTTCCCACTGTCTAAGTTGAGAACTGTTCACTGTTTGGGAAATGCTCTTAATATTTTGGTGGTGGGTACCGGCATGGATGGATAAAGGCTTGTCCGGATCTTTGTGGTTTGTGTCAAAACGATGATTGTTCATTCGCTGTCCGAGAGAACCTACAGTGAGGCCTATATATTCTGCATCACATGATTTGCACTGTAGTTGATATATCAAGTTATTGGTTTTGCAATTGTAATAACCAGGGATCTTGTATTCCAATTTGGTTACTTTGTTGTTGAAGAATGTAGCTGGTAGGTGGATTCCACATGTGCTGCAACGGGTGCTACCGCAGGGGTATGAACCTTTGGTAGTCGGTTTTTCTTCTCGGATTATCTTGGGGTCAAGAAGTTTGGGGTGGACCAGAATATTGTGGAGACTGGGTGGCCGTTTGAAAGTGACTCCTGGGGGTGAACTAAGAAGGTTTTGTGTCTGGGTAGAACTGGTTAGGAATTTGTAACCACTTTTAAGGATGGTGTTGATACGTTGTAGACCAGGATGGTATTGGGTTGTGAGAGGGATGTCTTCATCTTTTTTTGGAGGGTCGTAGTCATCCCTGGAGAGTGCTCTGGAGATTTGATTGTCTATTAGAGGCTTGGGGTAACCTCTACTTTGGAAAGCTGTGGAGAGTTGTTTACAATATTCAGTTAAATCGTCAGGTTCTGAACATATCCGTTTGGCTCGTGTGGCAAGGCTGAATGGTAGAGACCTTTTTGTGTATGAAGGATGGCTGCTATGGTAGTGGAGGTATTGTTGATGATTGGTGGGTTTTATATGTACAGTGGTACGAATTTGGTTGTTTTCAAGGAACAGATTCACATCAAGGAAGGTAAGACTATGATGTGATTTGTTGTGGGTGAAGTTTAAGGGGCTGCAATTGTTGAGATTATCTAGAAAGACGTCCAAGGATTCTTTGGAATGAGGCCAGATCATGAAAATGTCGTCGATGTAGCGAAGCCATAGATAGGGTTTGATGGGCTGAGAATGTAGAAAGCGTTCTTCTAGTAGTCCCATGTACAGATTTGCATATGAAGGAGCCATGCGTGTACCCATAGCTGTGCCCTTTATCTG
>CABFVX010006543.1:0-38914 GCA_902151425.1 Timema shepardi
GGCCTTCAGGGCTTAGGAGGCGGTGCAACCCCAAACCCGCTCTCTCCATAAAAATTGCATTCTTGCTACAGCCTTGATTGAATGCCTCCCCCAAAGTAAATGTCTGGGTGCACCACTGATTAAGTAAATTATAAGAAAATATAATTTATTTTACCTTTTACTTCTAAGTTATCTTGAAATGGTGAACTCACACTCCTGACTTTTGGGGTTCTTTGATGTATAATTATATAAAATAAAAATGACTAATATAAAACAAAAACTAAATGAACACTATTAAATCTCCACGATCCTTTATACTAAAAAAAACAAGAATTACCGTCAACAACGGCTAAAGTAGCCTCGTCAACCGCCTTAAGCCCCTCCCTCCTCCCCCATTCTATCAGTGCTGATATGCCTAACTTGGTTAAATGTGTTTGCCACATACATGATAATACATGTGACTAAAATACCTAAACATAAATCAATGTATTTAATTAGTGTATAATTTAAAGCTTGTTACGCATACTAACTATTATTCTACAATTAATGTTATATTTATTTTATGTATTTTTACTAAAGCTATATAAATTAGCTTAATAAATAAACATTGTGATCTTAAATCTTTTTTCAATAGTTGGCACAATGCCTAGCTTGTTTCACAGGAACAGCATGACCTGGGTTGTGAAAACCCGAGATCATTGGCCAATTACTTATGGACGAGTGGAAGGAATGTGTTGCCACCCAATAGACATTGGGCAAGGTCATTAGGGCCTCTATAGCTTGCCTTGCGTTTTTCAAGTAGCAAGCCCTGGATTTCTTATTGTGCTAAGTAGAACCTTTTGGAAGAAGAATTACTTAAAACACAGTATTCTTGGAATACGAACCAATATTAGTTTTAAAATTAATAAGTCATTATATGTATATTTATTAATAACTTAAACATTAGTCTTTACACAGTTCACACAGACAGCATTGAATTAAACAAAAAACTAGTCTATATAATTTTGTGTATGCGGCGCAGGACTAGCATGCCCAAAAAATGTTAAGGGACGGTCACCAGCTGGCAATAGCCGTTCGGTTTGACACTGGCTTTGGTTTTTCACCCCTGACCCGGTGACTCACTCGACAGCTCTGTTCTCAGTTGTCAGAGGTACGACCACTAGATCTCACTAGTGGTTATGTGTATCACACATTTTATCTAATTTTCAATTACTCATATTTGGTTAAGATATATTTATTGGCACATTACTCCCTCCCCTCCAAATCTAGCATAAATATAACCATTAATATTGTAGCGTAAATGTTTTGCCCGCAATCGATATTCCTGAAACTAAAATTTTCAAGTTGTCCTCTTTGAAAGTATTGGTGATTATAGTGCTTTTTTAAAAATTAATATCCAAACAGCTATAACAAGAAATAATATAACAAATGTTGTCGAAAATTTAAAACTGGCAACAATAGATAAAAGTAAAGTTTTTGCTGAAAAAACACTGAGAATAAAAAGTCACATATCCACACAAAACACAATGCAACCAGATGACGTAAATTCCATCCCATCATTACCACAAGGACTTGTAAATTCTGCCTTATGTTAAATGTAAGCAAAGTGAAACAAAATACTAAATGCAATTTGAAACAAGAAAAAAATCTAACTATATTTTAAAGAGATAAATCCCTTATATTTATAAAAATTATTTTAATATCTTTTTTATGGTGTATTATTTATACTTTTAATTGTGTGATGACTAAAACATTATTTACTGTTATTTTCTTCTTGATTGTGGTCTTATTCCCTCCAGTTTGAAACGGTAGAGTTGTAAAACATATATATTATTTTGTCTTGATTTCTTTCTTCAATGTCAAATCATGAATGTTTACATTGGAACCTTATTTACGGTTATGTTTGTACAATAAGACCTATTAAACGTGGTATACTTAGCCAGAGGTTGAAAATATAAGCCAAGTGTAGTCTTTGTTCTCTATGAAGTGCATACAACGGGAGAGAGAAAATATTTTTATTTAATTTATGGATTTAAATTTCGATTTCACAATCATCTTGCAAATGATTAACAATTTTGGAATTGTTGCGAAAAGGACTGCAAGTAATTCTTTAAACTAAGCAATAATCAAGTTGTGCAAAATCCTGGTCTTCATAATCATGATAGACCCAATAAGAAAAAAATAATTAGACAGGAAATAAGTGTTCTACATTGAAACGCACAATGGTAGATGATATTTGTACAAATCCCTCGATATTATTGCACGTGGAACCAAGGGCAGGTGATGTAAAAAGTTTAACATCTGCCGATTTGTCTCTCATCAAAATAAATATTCACAAAGCGCAATCTTCTGTTCACCCTTCTCTGCCAAAGTCAGCTGACGAAACTCATGACTGCTTAGCGGGAATGAAAATAAAGACCAAAATGAAGGAAGATTTTTTATTAATGAATGATCAAATTAAAATAATGTGACCGGATTTTCTACTAAAAGTAGTACTATTTTTATTATTATTGGATTTTATATTCCCGTCGAAACAGAAAAGTCATCAAGGCCATAAATAAAATAAAATCCCCATAAAGAAAATAAATAAATTATATTTCACCTGCCGAAATCAGCAGATGAAAACACTGGAATATAAAAACATACACAAATACTAAAATTGGTATTCAAACGTTAAAAATAGATTGCAATATAAAAAAAGTGCATTTGAGTCACTCCATAGGAGTGAAACTCAAATGTCAAATGACCTATTAATATGGTTTGGGGTGATACACCTGCTTAAAAAAACCACACACACAGGTGTATGGACTAGGTTAAAAAGCCAAAATAAACGTATTAAATACAGTATGTTAAAAAGACAAAACAAACATAATCAAAGTATAATAAAAGTGAGATAATATCCAAATGAGACACTTTATAAAAGTGACTCAAATGGAATTTAATGGTTAGCCTGGAAAAGTAACATTAATATGTTGTGTATTGTGCGGTGTGTTTATATCGACGGAACATTTTAAATGTCGCCCAAAATGTTTCGTTCAAGTTTTTACATTATACGGACTTCAAAGTGGTGCTTACGTGCCTTTAATATGTTTCTTCCTTCCAAGTAAATCTACAGAAACATATGTCATAGCTTATTACACATATTTTGAATAAGAGTTTGGATGATGGGGTGAAATTTTCTTCATAAAAATCTATTGATTTCGAAAAACCAATACACATTGCAGTGCGGTCACTGTTGCTGACAGCTAAAATAATTAGAGGTTGCCATTTTCACCTTGGACAAAGCTGTTATCGTAAGATCCATTCATCGGGGTTAAGTATATAATATATTAAGCTGGACTTTGAGGAAGGAAATTTATTGAAAATTTTCTTTGGGCTTCCGTTTATACCTCCGAACGAAGTTGGTGATTGTTTATCATGTGACATCATGGATATTAAACCTCCTGGGGATGAACCAATTTAAGAATTCTGTGATTAAGTTTTTGTAGCATGCATTTATCCGAAGGATAGAAATTTGGGCTGAATTTTCATCGTCCACGAACTGCAAAATAAATTCTTGTGAATCATTTCACAAAAAATGGAATATGCTCTTACAACCTCCATATTTACACATTTGTAGAAGTGTTGAAAGATGTACAGAGTGAATAGTACATTCATCTATGAAGCACCCCAACAAAGAAATTAAAGGTAACAGTGGAAAATAAAGTTCTTGTTTGATTAAATGACTGAGATAAATATTCATGTTTGATTTTGCCGAAGATGAGTTATGTAAATTCTTACCTTAAATTTTTACCTATGTAGTATAGATGTCCTAAGAGGATCATACTTTCTAACTTCGTGTAGAATTTTTATATATTTATATTAAATATGTATGTTCAATAATTATTCAGTAATTCAAGACAAAGAATCGTTTCGGTAATATTCTATTTGTTTTTTTCGGGTTTGACCTCTTAACTTAAGTCTAAAAATGTAGTCATGTTGAAATAAATGTTTGAAATGTAACGATTCTTCATTATTATATTTAACTTATTTAATTTATTATAATCATTTTTAGGGACGCAATTTACGTAGTACGCTTATAATAACAGGACTGAATTTACGTCAAGGAATGCAAACGGGATGGAATTTATCATAGCTGAATGCAACTAGAGGAAAGTTAGATAAAATTGATCTAATGACAAGACGATATTCTTAAAAGGGAGACACTAAAATATGGCTCTATCAGTAATAACAATCTTATTAATATCGCAAGAATAAAGTAGATGTTCTCGTTTCCAACTAAATGTACCAGACAAAAACAATAATAACTGAAACCCGAGAAAACTCCTACGGGAACTGGAGTTGCAACTAGGTAAACCTTAGGTGGGGGTTATTGGCTTCCATTCATCAACATTAATCGCGATGGAAAGCATCCTGGAAAAGAAAATGAGTGTCATGAAGAGCACCTGAAAAACCACTAAAAAACGGTAGCGTTAAATGTTATCCATCCTTACAGCAAAAGAGCATGCATTTTTTTTATCCATACTAATGGGGTGGAGATCAAGGTCTACTTTAGACGAAATAAATCTGCATATGCAATTTGGCAGATTGGGGATCCATAAAGAAAAAAAACCCATCATCATACCCGGTTGGGATTCAAACACTGACCTTTTTGTCAATGGCAGACCAGGCTATACGAGCCTTCCGTTTAGTACATGTGCCCACCAATGCAAGTGAACACAAAAAGCTTAGACACAATGTTCCAAATATAATTAATATACAAGTGTAAAAAGTGTACAAGTAAACACCATTCAAACATAAAATAGTTTGCATTGGAAAAAATGCATATGTTGAAAAAATAAAATAAATCCGTAAAGCCATTTTTTATTTAGCAGGCCATGTTACATTATAATTTTAATTTTTATGCTATAAAGTCTAAAATAGCTTGTTGTAACATTGAAACACCCTATTATCATTATTATTAGTTCAATATACAATTTGAATTTTAAGAGTGGGTAAAAAGGGCATGTGGTAAGTGTTTATTTAAATCAACATCTTTAGGGTTAATATATGTGTCAGAACAGCTTATAATCCTACCTGGCACTATAATTATTTTTGTTAATGTTTGGAACATTTCATTGTGCTCAAAAATGTATACCTCAAATTCATTCAACTAGCTTAATATGCCTTACAATTCTGAACAGTTTTTAGCAACAACAACTGATAATGTGCAAGACCTTTATGTTTGTAGGTCATATTATGTATGCTCCGTTTACAGTAGCCTATCAAATTGTGACGTTAGAGCGGATTATTTTGTTAGCTTGTGCAACATCAAAAAGAAACGCACGTCGTTTACAATCACGAGAAATGATTAAAAAAAACTGCAAATTTTCCTTGGATTATTTATGATTGGCCTTAAGCAGTTTCGTGCACACTACATACATCAACGTATGGCATCATATGTGTGACGCTAGCATTGGAGGGGTAAGATTTTGATTCTGAATGAAAATTAATTTCACAATATCATACTAGGTGAGAAGAACTGTGAAGAGGAATGTTTAATAGGATTTTAAGATATTCTATTCCATACAAACACTGAAGAACGTAATCAAAAATTATGTTCTGTCACACCTATGACCTACAAATTAGACGATTTAAACATATGCCTAAAACTTGAAATAAAAGTGACATCTTGTTATCTATAATTAGTGATCCCACCACTTTGAAGTGTAGCATTATCTAATTGAAAGAGTTCATTAATTAAAATGTTATTATATCGTGATTGGATTTTAAAAAAAAACATAATCTTTGCGATAAAATTTCTTGTCTTTTCATCCGTTGCGAAAATATTGGATGTGACGTAGGATTATGGTGCAGTCTAGCGTGTGGAGCGTTCGTCAAAGGAAAGTGTAGTCACACGCTTCTAGAATTTAATATGTTCGTCCCTACTGGATATAAGCTAGTGGAAGAGCCAAAAAATATAATTTTACAATTCTTTCACCAAAGAGACAATACTGTTCGCATGGGTACACTTCATAGACAAATATGGCTACATCGGCAACTTAAGGAACAGAATCATATCGCTATATTTGCATCTGAAACGAGTGAATGATGGTACTCGTGCTCAGAATTATCAGTAAAACGACAAATCTCAGAACTATCAGTAAAACTAGAAAGCTCAGAATTATAAATAAAACGAGAGAACTCTATCTTCATCAATAAATTGAAAGAAGACATCACTAGCACCGATAAGTAAACTCTCGTTTTAAAAAAACTTTATAGTCATGGAAATTGCGGATGTACTTAACTTTTTTGTCTTAGCGAATACTAGCTTTATATTCTATTACTTTGTGTCGTACATTCATGACAGTTGGCTAATTATAAACTGTTCAAAATATAAATTTTGCTAGACGTGTTATAACCACTTCCTTACCACTCTCTAGTATTCAACCGAGTAGAACTACTGGCACACTTAAATTATATTAAATTATTTCTTGATAAATGAATGTAGTCTAGATTAAAAATCAATAGAGGAGATGAATAAAGATCTCTAATTGCGATGTGCTGAAAATATAGACCTTAAAACACTGATTGAAACCCAGGGAAAAAGTCTATAACCAAAATGATATCTTTGACGTATGCATCAATTTAAGCCTAATATAATGTTTCACCAAAACGTTTTACGCATATGCTGATTGTTTTCATACAGAATCTGGTACTTTCATGTTTAACATCAGACTATAGACTTTACAACTAGTAGGTACTCTTAATGTAAATACACCTTCATTAATTGAGCTGGTTAAACTCCTCTGGCTATCATCATACGTCTAAACAGACGTTTAATATCTTCTCAATCTACTGCATTTATTGAGAAGTAGAGCTATTATTGATCTTAATTTTCGTACTTGGAACTGTACGAGTACCTACCCATTTATTGGGACTCAACGCAACATGATTGTAAATTGAAATTTTTCATCTTATAGACATAACATTCAATAATTAAGTTCCAGATATAGCGTTTCTCTTTTATTAGGAAATGTAAGCAAGTAGAAGTTCCACTTTTTAAATGTTAGGTCACTCTTCTGTAAAGTTAATCTCTTAGTGTGTTGGTTGGGTCATGATTACAACTACTTATGAGCAAACCCAATCACAACAGAATTACTAAGAAGTAAAAAAAGGGATATTATAATTTTTTTCATCATAACATAATTTAGAACTATGTGGATCTTGGTTTAGTTAAGATTAAGTTTAAAATAGTTGAATTTTTCTTATAAAGCCATTTAAAGGTTTTCAAGCACACAAGAGAGGATTATTATATTATGAAACTGGTTATATTTATTATGTTGGTCTATTTTCCCTCCAAACAATAAAATATCCCTAACAACACATGCCATACAAGAACCAACTTTTTTATTTTTGCTTTCTTCTACTCTACACATTTTTACTCACCTCCATTTCCTGGTATTTTGATTGACTCGCCTGGTGTGTGGAGTGGAGTAGACTCTATAGCTACTACTGAGCTTTTCACAATACCTAGAAATCAAAAATTAGATTCATAACTTAGTCGAACGAAGAATGGCATTGGAATAGCTCTAGTTCAGAGTAGGTCTCATTTGAAATTTTCAGTGATTACATAAAAATCTAAAAGCAGAAATAAAAGTCCACCTTAGCTCGGGATCACAAATTTGTTTTTAGAAAGTCATATTTACGACTCAAAACGTTTGTTGAAATCATAAAGAATTGATCATAATTACTATATTTAGGAGGTAAAATATCGAATTTAAGTATATTTATAAGGAAAGTATCAAACTTGAATATTTAGGAGGATAAATATCGAATTAGAGTAGATTTAGGAAGGATAGTATCTAATTTGAGTGTCTTTAGGAGTGAAAATTACAAATTTAACTATGCTTATATTTAGGAGGGAAAATATAGAATTTGAGTATATTTTGAAGGGAAAAAATAATAAATTTTATTATAATTATTATTATTCTTGGACGTTAGCTAAACTCACATTAAAATCCATAGTTAATAATTAAAGATTATAAAACCTTTAGCGTGAATTAAAATAACAGTAAAATAATATAAATTCTTGATGGTTCTTCCAGTTGATAAAATTTGGACATAGGATAAAACTCAGTGTAGATACCCTAATTAGTTACTTACTTACTTTATGGCATTAGGAACTCAAAAGTTCATTGCCGCACTTATAAAAATACGCCACCTATCTTTATCTTGAGCTAGTTCCATCCAGTCCCCCTCATTACACCGTATCACTATCTCGAGATATTTTCATCCAGTTTCCCTCTTTACACCCTAATGAGATAGTTCTATCCACTTCACCATCACATCCTATCTCTTGCAGGTCTATTCTAATGTTATATTCCCATCGATGTCAGTATTCCCAATGGTCTCTTCCCATTGGGTTTGCCAGTCAGTACCCTGCAAACGGTTCTTACAATTGCACTGCATTTCCTGTCCACCGTGAGCTACGAGATTTGATCATCCTAACAATATCTTGTTATGAATACAAGGCATGTAACTCATAATTATGTACCCTCTTCTACTCTCCAGTACTTGAATTTCTTTTTGGACCAAATATCTTCCTAAGCACCTTGTTTTCGAACACCTTACATTTATTTTCGTCAAATAAGGTAAGAGACCACCATGTTTCATAGCCATATAGAACAACTGGTAAAACTATCGTTTGTATATTCTGAGTTTTAATTATTATTATATTTAAATACTGTTTTGATTTAACACACTATGTAAATTGGCTAGAGACGGATATTAAAGCCACTGAAGGTTGTTTTATGTAGTTAAATTCTGGAAATAGATTATAAATTAAGTGGAATATCCATTATGATAACGTCATGTTGTTGAACCGAGGTCATCGGATAGATAATGCACTACACTAACATTTTTTTAACACTGCGTTTTATTACCTGTTTATGTTGTACGCCTACGTACTAATTACACTAATGTGTTAGGGATTAGGAGTTTTGGATTTAGAATATGTGTGCCAATATTTTCGTGTAGGTAGAGTGAAAAACTATCTAGAAAAAACCACCCTCAGTGCGCCTGACTGGGATCCGAACCCTGATATCCCCGCCTTCAGCAATTTAGTTTATTGCGAGAGTAGCGTCTAATAATATGTGGCCACTTAAGTGGTTTGTTAATGATTAAAATTGAGAAACTCTGGAAATGAGATAGACACACAGTGAAGTACCTATCTTGGTTGCAATATTAAACGAAAAAGGGGGGGGGGGGGGGCGGGGGTGAAGGNGGGGGTCGGGGTTGAAGGGAGGACGTCGAAACAATCAATACATTTTGAATATGTAGGGTGTAATAGGGTGGAAGAAGGGTGTGGGATGTGTGGAGGCTAGAGCTCTAGTTCATATATTTATCAATGCTAGAAAAACAACCACATGTGATCTAAAAAGTCCATTAAATGTGACTTGATGTCACAGGTCAAGGAAATAGCTAGCTAGCTTCATTCAAAACACAATACCTAAAATAGCTGTAAGATCAAGAAAACCTTTTATATTGTTTGTATCATAGAATACAATAATTTATATATATAATAATTTACTGCCCGTATGTACTTTTATTTTCCATTTGGTCTCTTTAACAGGTACGGTACATTTTAATTAAAATGAATATTATCATTAATAATTGAAGAAACAACAATATATTCTGGTTGGAAAAGTTTAATAGAAAGAGTACAGTTAAAGTTAATATTTTTTTTAACTTCCACCTTCCCTTAGTAGTACATTTATTTGCCACTTTTTTTATATATATAGATACTAGCTGATGCACACTAAGATTTGTACGGGTATAACACAAATAAATAACACATTAGACAGCACATGCAATAGAGAACAATTTTGGAAACCTTTTAAACATCACAAACCAATATTTATGTGAGTTACGTCCTTAGGATCGTAATATGTACAAAAAATGTTTAAAAAAAGATCTACACCCTCACCTTTCCTTTTGTACAGTACGTATGTACAGTATTGGATATCTAAGTTTATTTATCTGGAAGCTAGCTGCACTAGTTGCCACGCAGTATGACGTGTCTGGCTTGCGTTACATATAAAAATAAACGTCTAAGTGCTCTTTTGCCAGTAACTTTAAGTAATTATATGAAATTTTTTTTGGATGTTTATGTTCCTTGGTTTTGGATATGCCCAAACTAGTGATCCTGAGGACTAAGACTTCAGAATCGCAATATGTGTAAAAGAAAAAAAAAGTTAGACTAAGTACGTAAGTTCATGCCAGGTTTTTATTTTCTATATTTTTTATTTGGCTAGTTTTATTGGAATTAAAAGCAACCTTACACGGGGCTAAATAATATTAAGGCATCAGGATCACAGAATAGGATATAAAGAAATACAAACAAAGGGCACTCACTATCGTTTCATGCTAAGTACACATACAGTATCATTTTTCTTGGTTTTTTATCCACCCGAATCTGTAGTCACGGTGTCTAATGCTTCAGGCTGAATATGGATGTACAGAAAAGTGTGTAACCTCCTAAAGAGTTCCCTAAATACTTATGTTAAGTTTAAAATTATTGGTTTATTGAGTTTAAAGATTTTACTAGTAGTTACGCGGTAGAAGGCTCACTAAATATGACTTAAAAAAATACACCCAAGGTGCACACGCAGAGTTTTAATAATTATGCATGAAAAACATCACTATTCTATGTTTCTTGGTTTCGGAACTACCCAGATTGGTGATAATGGGGCTCAAGGCGTTAAACTATCAATGTACAGTCAACTCAACTTCTAATGAATATTACAGACTCAAATAATTGGTTCCCCTAGTCCAAATTTCACTACAACTTAAATGTTTTCCCCCTTAACCATAAGTGAGATTGTTAACCATTCCGATAAATTATTTTATTTTAAAGGCATTATCATTGCTGAATTGCAGCCTTTCCTTGAGCGACACATTGTCTTTTTCCTCTCTCCATACATCTAGTAGCTAAACAAGTGTGCACAAGCAGTTTTTTTTTGCCATTACACATTACTCTATACCTTGTCCGCAGATGATATAGTGTACAGCGAACAAACCTGTATCTTTACTTGCTTAAACCACAATTTTATGTGATACCAAAATAATAACTATAATAGAGAACCTATTTATCAAATTCTTAGGTTAAAAAAAATATTTTTTTTCAAAGAATTACAATGTTATAACGACATTTATTCTTGGAAGTTCTCTAAAACCGAATTTGACGGTTCATTAAAATGTAAATTTTTAACACGTACGTTTGGGTCTCAATATGAGCAAAAGTAAAGTAAATACATCCAAGGTTCATATCTTCAGGTATCTCTAAGTACTTTTGCAAAGCTTCTTTCTCTTGAAGTTACAGGTTTGTCACGATCTGACCACTTTTGTTTTAGCTTGTATATATTCTAATACTAATATATTTGTACTGTTACTGCAAATTTTACACAATTTATCCTAAATAAAATCCATTCTCATCTACCTCAAACTACTACTCAAAATTTACAACAATATCCCTGTGAACAAAATCAGCATATTTATCTGGCCTTGTTTGATAGTGACGCAGAGTTCTGGTTTCAATTATTTACCGGGTGCATTGAGGGTTTTTTCTATAAGTTTTTCCAATCTCTCTCCAAGCAATTGCGTGAAAATTTATTCTGAATTCTAGCTATCTCATCCTTACTCCATTAGTGTAAATATATATTCTAAAGTATTCTTTTATAGCTTAACATTATTGAACACCTTCTTATCAGAACAAATCAATAGTCACGTGGCCTAAGTAACCAGACCCGAAAAAAATGTCGAAATAATCCATATTCCTGGATTTAAGGCTGAAATCTCTCCTATGAAAGCTATGAAATATTGGTGTTAGTAATTTGTCTAATGAAACAATTTTAATGCGTTCGATATGTTCCAAAATTAAGAAACAAATTAAGTTTATTTAAAAATACCAATTAGAATTTCCATGTTGGTTTTTAAAGCCTGTTCAGCTTTCTTATAATACATCACTGATTGGAAATAAACTTTCACGAGAGTCATATAGCTATATATATATCCATCTTAAACACTTGCACACAAGTATACATAAAAGGAAGGAAACCTTTTTTCAAACGCCACTTTGTTAACAAATTTAGTTTTTATTTTAAAAGTAACTTATTTACAAGGAATCGAAGCACTGACAAACCTAGATCTTTTAGATCGATACACAATATTATGGCCTGTAAATAAATAAAGCATAAGATGACGTAAATGCTTTATATACCAGCATGATTATGTCGGGAAAATTGAAAATCAGAAAAATGATTATTTGCGTGAAAAACCGCCAATTATAGAATAAATGTGAAGCATATCCGTAATTCGAGCCGAAACAGTGAATTTTAAGTGAACATCAAGTGAGGCGAGAAGATATCTTACATCACCCGTCCGCCAATCAATTTAAGTTACTTAACTGTTACAAACTTGATGGTCATTGTGACTTGTTAGGAGGAAGGAAGCTAGTCAATCAGTCAGTCGGGCAGGTCAGTTTCCGGCTCACTAGACCAATATCGATCATTAGGAACGCCTCAGAACTCAAACAATTTGGATTAGTCACTTAGGATACACTTTGAACTCGAGAAACTTGATCAGTTTGTTACGAATGGTTGATAGATGGGGCTTTTCGAAGTGTTTCTTAGATCACAGAGATTGCTTCCTGGTTTCATGATGGTTGGGTAATAGACTAGAGAAGGCATGTTAAACTCGTGGCCCTCGGATTTTGTGCAACCAGCAGACCTTATTATGAAATGCAGTGCAATGCGACCCTATACTTCTTTATATAAACTTCGAGGAATTATAACATTTTTGAATGCGTTATTTGTGAATTTGGCATACATATTTGGATAATTCTAGCAAGGGAGGTTGGAATACCAAATCTTTACTCTTTCTTCCACATGGATCAATCCCCAAAAATGGTTGAGTTTGCGCACTAAATAATTTATGTGCAATGTTTGGTGGCACATCGAATTCATTCATCGTTGGATTGGTGGTAGGTGATAGCTATCAAAATATGTAAGAACTTTTAAAAGAAAAACATAGTAAAAACAAATTACCCGCTTCGGTGGCCACATGGTCTAATCCGTCCTTCACGCAATAGACTGGAATGCCAATGAGAAGAAGATCCAAGTCGGGTATACTGAGGGTGGTTTTCCTAAATGGTTTTTCACCCCCCCTCCATTAAATTAGAGTAAATTTACTCTAAATTCAACCTTACTAAGCCCTAACTCATTAGATTAACTAGTGTATAAGTGTGTAACCTGGAAGGGCAAAGCAAAACGCTGTACTAAAAAAATATCTTTATTGTGAACGTTTATACAGCCCATAGTGACAAAAAATCAATATATGGTCTTGCGGATCCTATGGGTTGGTGAATGTATAAATGAGAGTAGATCTAGCTTTGACTAGCTCTCACTTACCACCCCTCCTATGCCGAATGGACTAGATGTATGTTATGGACTGTTTTCTCACGTGAATGAAACCCAAAACCCGAGAGATCTCAACTTAAGGAGACACATTTGTCAACAATTATAAAAATGACTCTGGCATATGATATAAAGCTCGACACTAACACCATTATTGGGACATTACCACCATTTCTGCAAATAAAAGGTTTCAAATTTTTGAGTAAAACATATAGATCTGGTTAATTTTTTGTTTTAAATAGGGAGCCTACTAAGTAGGAATTAATTTGATTAATTATTAATTAATCACAATACTTTTTTTTAAATATGGTCCCCTTAGTATTTTTAGTGTTTAATGTGGTCCTTATAATCATATAAATTTAAATTTTACACGTCTGTACTAGATATAAATAACTAAATTGGTGCTTCAGTTTATGGATATATTTATTTGACATCTCACAACGCAAGTCTAATAAATAAAATAAAGTTCATGAAGATTCACCAAACAGTAGAAGAACGAATTCTCATTAATAACCAACCCGTTTTATTTTAAATTTGATTGGGAACTAGAATTTGAATATAAACTCTAATTTTGAAGTAGTGCGTGATCAACCACACGGGCAGGGGATGACTACATAACAATTATCTAGTTTCTAGCCTGACATGTAGATGATAACTGATCTTTAGCCCGAAAGCTTGACCAGCCAACTTCACCGAGGAAGGAATTTGCTTACAACAAATACAGACTTAAAGGCCCTAATCCTTTGATTCCTTAGGATAATATTAGCTATCACACAAGAGTGCCTCTTTAAAACGTCTTGATATGTTAAAAAAATAAAAAATTGAGAACTTCACTAAACATTAGTTATGGTTTTGTTTTTAATTTTGAAGAAGAGATTAAGAAAAAACAATTGTTTTCCAGACGAAAACAAAATTGAACTGTCGTTATATTGAAAAAAAATAATTAGTAATTCTAATAGCAACTTTACTTTAAAATAAAACTCAAACTATCGATACAAAAATTAAGTTCAACACAAAAGATCAATATTAAAGTGTTATTATTAGAACAAGAAAACACTATCTGAAATTTTGAAACATATCTTTATTCAAGGTCCAATACATCTTACTGGTTCTAACTTCCTCGAGACAGTACCAGGAAAATCAACAAACGATCTCATTGATCCTAGCTCTCTCAGACTGGTCGTGTACCGGTACCAGATAACTTACACTCTCATTGATTCTAACTAACTCTCAGTCTGGTCATGTACCAGTAAATGGTAGTTTAACAACCACTCTCACTGAGTCTAACTCTCTCAGACTGGTCGTGTACTAGTACCTGGTAACTTAAACAAACGCTCATTAATTCTAACTATCTCTCTCAGTTTGGTCGTGTACCAGTAGCTGGTAACTTAACAACCACTCTAACTGAGTCTAACTCTCTCAGACTGGTCGTGTACCAGTACTTGGTAACTTAAACTCTAATTAATTCTAACTAACTCTCTCAAATTGGTCGTGTATCAGTACCTGGTAGCTTAACAACCACTCTCACTTATTCTAACTAACTCTCTCAAACTGGTCGTGTACCGGTACCTTAAAACTCAACAACCACTCTCACTGATTCTAACTCTCTCAGACCGGTCGTGTACCAGTACCTGAAAACTCAACAACCACTCTCACTGATTATAACTCTCTCAGACTGGTCGTGTATCAGTACTTGGTAACTTAACAGACACACTCACTGAGTCTAAGTTAAATTAGGTGATGCATTATAGAATGTCAACAATTTCTCACGCCAATTGAGTAGTTAGATTAGTAGCCAGCTAAGTTCGCCAGACAATGCCAATTTTTGAACGAAAACTTTTTTAAAAAAAAAGAAAAGGTATCTAGGGTATTTGTTATCAATTAAGAATTAAAATTATACTATTTCAAAAGTAAATACTAGACTTTTTATTTAATAAATAGTAATCATATTCAGAAATAATTATAACCAAAACATATACTTATCTTTTGAAAAATGAGAATGTCTATACAATTTAAAAATACATATTTTTTTTACATTTGATTAACTATTAACAAATATTTTCTCTAAATAATGAAAAAAAGCAGGCACGCATTTCAATATAGCTTTGAACAGTTTGTTAGACTTTAAATAACTTGTAGTAAAGAAAATGAATAAGCTATTAAATCTAGTCTTATGAGGGGTAGCCTGTTTCACTCATCCAGACTAGACTTTCATGGACTATAAACTTTAACGACCAAATTTTCCTAGCGTATTTTATGGCTCAAAATAAGAATACAAGTCCATACATAGTTTGGAAAACGCTTACTTTTCAAGGTGCAGCATCTGGAAAGATTTTGATTGAGTTCTTTGATGGCATGAGGATGAATTGAAATAATTATTTCACGTAAAAAGTTCCAAATTCCTAAATCACCTTGTTTTAATGACCTTGTTTTTATTTTCAATATTTTATTTTAAGAATTTAAAGTATTTAATAAGAATTTATTTTATTTTCTGAACTATTTCATTTCCATTAATTTTATTTGGATTATTATTTTGTGGGTAAATAAATAACCTTAGTTCTTTATCAGTCATCAGTCATTACTCTTCTTTTTTCACCCCAACTATTTAAAAAGGGTTTAAAATACTCTTACTCGAAAAGGAAACATTTGAAAGCTATGTTTGTATGTAATTTCATTCTTATTTTGAGGCATAGAATATGGTAGGTAAATTTGACCGTTGATGTTGGGGACACGTTTCATAAAGAGGAACAACTATTCTTCAAATGAGCTTATTTCAGGCTTTTGGAATCTAATTGACAACCTTTCTGAGAGCTACTGTTACATGGCAGCACATACATGATTGGTTACCATAGTTCTTCTGTCCATGACACTAGAAATATATTATGTAAATTTACCCTTAGTTTACCCTTTGAGGTAGAAAGTTTACCTTAAATTATTCCACTATGTTATAGCTTATAACAAGATAAGGCCATTGTGTTGTCGGTGGAGGTAATGCTGGGATTATATTCATGCTTAACGAGTAAATAGTGTATAGCATACAGTGCGCAAGAAGTTGAAATACATTTATACGTTTATAATCTATACATAGTGAATAGTGTATAGTGCACAATGCATTAAGATGATTTAAATTTACCTTACTACCCGCCTTGGTGACGTAATTAGTTAACTCACTAGTTTCGTGTTGAGTTAGATTGCCGAGGATGGGGAGATTGAGGTTCGAATCTCACTCGGGATGGTTTTTCCTAAAAGATTTTCCACTCTCCCTCCATGCAAATGTGGTCTCACTTCCTCTATATTTCACCATCCCAATTCCTAAGCCACTAGTGTAATATGCACTTAAACGTGTAAATCTAACGGGTAGTAAGACGCGGTGCTAAGTATTGTTAATTTTTCTTCTTGTACGTAATGTATGGACTGTAGTAGGCCTATAGATAATTATTGAACTTGAGACAAATCATCTGATAAAAATGCGCGGAGAAGATATAGCCAATTAAACACTAGACTACATAGAGATGAACATTAATTTCTTTGTTCATGTTTGAAATCAGTGGCGTATTCTTTGGGTATGCTAGTCCTGCGCCACATACACAAAATTATATGGACTAGTTTTTTATTTAATTCAATGCTGTCTGTGTGAACTGTGTAAACACTAATGTTTGGATTGTTAATAAATATACATGTCATGAATTATTAATTTTAAAACTAGTATTGGTTCATATTCCAAGAATACTGTGTTTTAAGTAATTCTTATTCCAAAAGGTTCTACTTAGTACAATAGGAGATCCAGGACTTGCTACTTGAAAAACGCAAGGCAAGCTAGGGAGGCTCTAATGACCTTGCCCAATGTCTAGGGGGTGATACACATTCCTTTCCGCTCGCCCATAAGTAATTGGCCAATGAGCTCGGGTTTTCACAACCCAGGTCATGCTGTTCCTGTGAAACAAGCTAGGCATTGTGCCAACTATTGAAAAAAGATTTAAGATCACAATGTTTATTTATTAAGCTAATTTATATAGCTTTAGTAAAAATACATAAAATAAATATAACATTAATTGTAGAATAATAGTTAGTATGCGTAACAAGCTTTAAATTATACACTAATTAAATACATTGATTTATGTTTAGGTATTTTAGTCACATGTATTATCATGTATGTGGCAAACACATTTAACCAAGTTAGGCATATCAGCACTGATAGAATGGGGGAGGAGGGAGGGGCTTAAGGCGGTTGACGAGGCTACTTTAGCCGTTGTTGACGGTAATTCTTGTTTTTTTTAGTATAAAGGATCGTGGAGATTTAATAGTGTTCATTTAGTTTTTGTTTTATATTAGTCATTTTTATTTTATATAATTATACATCAAAGAACCCCAAAAGTCAGGAGTGTGAGTTCACCATTTCAAGATAACTTAGAAGTAAAAGGTAAAATAAATTATATTTTCTTATAATTTACTTAATCAGTGGTGCACCCAGACATTTACTTTGGGGGAGGCATTCAATCAAGGCTGTAGCAAGAATGCAATTTTTATGGAGAGAGCGGGTTTGGGGTTGCACCGCCTCCTAAGCCCTGAAGGCCAAGAATATTTATGAATATTAAATACTTTTATAAATAACTAGCTTTTGCCCGCGGCTTCGCTCGCGTTAATGTTTATTTTGTCAATAAATTCAGGTTCTCGGTCGACACAGGAAGTATGAAAATAAAAACGATGAACTTATTCAGACCCGCCT
Source organism: Timema shepardi (assembly GCA_902151425.1). Classification (NCBI taxonomy): domain Eukaryota; kingdom Metazoa; phylum Arthropoda; class Insecta; order Phasmatodea; family Timematidae; genus Timema; species Timema shepardi. Next base: position 18,160 of record CABFVX010006543.1, read on the forward strand.
CGGTGGCGTAGTTGGCTAACGCGCTAGTCGTGTTGAGCTCGACCGCCGAGGACGGGGAGATCGAGGTTCGAATCTCGGTCGAGTGAACTGGGGGTGGTTTTTCCTAAATGGTTTTCCACTCTCCCTCCACGCAAATGCGGGTTTACTTCCTCTAATTTAACCTTCCAAATTCCTAATCCATTAGAGTAATTAGTACTTAAAGCGTATAACCCGAACGGATAGTAAGACGCGGTGCTAAATATTATTATTATCATTATTATTAACTATTCAGGTTGTTGGTCAATACAAGTAGAGATAAAGAAACATAAAAACTACACAATATAAATAAGGATTAAGTGTAGGAGTATAAAAGAAGGAGCGGAGTGTGTGTCAGTAGAGTCATAGGGTATGCCTTGCCGCGAATTGAAAATCCCACTCCATTTTAAATTTTACATACAGTTAATTAACATCCCTTATTTACTCCGCTTGTTCTTGGCCGTTGCAATCATGGGAACAGAATAGATCATTATTTTAGGACGCTCCTATATACTATGTTGTATGGCCTTCCATTTGGCGCAAATGCATACAAATTCTGGGCATTTGACACACGCGAACATGCTACATATAGCTGGTTTAAAGTTACATGTATACCTTGTCATATATTTTTCTAGTAGTGACTATTGAATTGTTCTACTTTATAGAATTCACTTCTACCTGTGACCTGGCGACTACGCAGCCCGAGTAGCCACAGTCTGATTGGATCACAACCCTTAATCGTTTCATCTACATTATTGTAAACCATTGCTAATTTAACTATTGTTTGTTCTATCAATAAATCTTTATGTTTTTCAATCTTTGTTCTTTTCAATTATATAATGTATGTAACATGTAACCAATTGTTACAGTGCCAACTATTGAAAACAGATTCAAGATCACAATGTTTATTTAGTAAGCTAATTTAGTATAGTTTGAGTAAAAATATATAAAATAAATATATAATTAATTGTAAAATAATAGTTAGTTAACGTAACAAGCTTAAAATTATATTAAATACATTGATTTATGTTGAGGTATTCTAGTCACATGTATTATCATGTATGTGGCAAACATATTTAACCATTCTTTCAAATTTAGGAATTTCAACACTCATAGAGTGGGGATGTTATTTAAATTTCTATTAACATTATTTGTGGTGTTGGAGAAAGAGGGGGAAGGGGATCAAATACACTGTTTGCCCCTTTTCCCCTTGGGTGCACCAATACTTACAGCAAAATATATATGTAAATATCTTAGCAATAAATCAATGACGTAGAAATAGAGTATTAATATTCCGAAATAATCTCCCCTATGTTAGTCAGAGTTTACGCATCTAAATAGCTTCTGGAGCATAAATCCTCAAGTTGGGAGACTCGTTTGTTTCCAAGCAGCATTGTGTGAGATAAGTTAGGCTTTATAAAATAGTTTTAATTGCAACGTGAGTATGGAGAATCCACATGATTCCCTCTCACCAAGATCTGATGGACGCTTGATCGATGTATCACTTCATTTTACTCTTATTATGATTGTTTACTTTGAGTATTGTTAACTGTGTGTTTTTAATTACACTAGGCTAATCGAACAGGATTTGTCTTTCTTATGCATTCAGAAATGTGCCCATACCACTCTTAGCCCCAACATTAATATTTACTTAAATTTCGAATCATATAGATATTATTACAATTTGAGGACCGCCTATGTGGTCTAGTGGTCATAGGTTCTGGCTACGGACACTGAGGTCCCGGGTGTGATACCCGGCGGGTCCAGATTATATGGGAAGCAGTGGGTCTGGAATGGGTTAGATTAAGCCTAGGATGGATAAATGAGGAGCTACTCGAATAAAGTAGTAGTGGCTCCGGTATAGAAAGCCTAGCTTAATGGTTGGGGTCATCGTAATGCTGACCACATGACAACCTCCATCAGCAAGAGTTGGCAATAATCCACCAAACAGTTTGGTAGCCACTCGGTAGGTATAGCCTTAATGCGGGCTGACACCATGGGCTTACTTTTATTTCATTTTGAGTGGATGGTAATCATCGTTATGGATAAATAAAAGAAGAGAGAATATGGGAGATAGAAGAGGGGGGGCTCAAAATTTCCTAAGATATCATACAGTTAAAGGGAAATAATAAATGTTCGAGAACCACTGTTATATAGGGACACATCTTCAAATAAATCCCTTGAAATAATCCTCTGACATTCTTGGACAACGGTGGTTGAGGGCCCTTGGCCCCCAAATCTCCGTTGCAACATTAAGAGTACAGCATACCTATTAAATTTTCTCAGAATATGCCACTGTTTGAATCCTTTTTGGTAGCCATACTTGTTTTTTTACTAACGAATGTTTAACATCAATAATATAGATGATTGAAAATAAATGTGAAATTTTCTATTTTTGATTATGATACTGATAAATAGGTAGACTATTAATACCAATAATAAAATATGAACCAAATAAAATCATATTTGATTTAATAAAGCTAAAATTATGTTAATTAAAAGTTTCAAAAGTTACAGTTTAATTAAGGTGGTTTTTCAAGTGAACCTTTTAGTGAATTATTTTTACATCTATTACTGTTTCCAGTCAGTTTCTGGTCAGTTTTTTAATCAAGTCATATATTTTCATTATCACCTGGATAGGCCTGTCACAGCTTCATATACCTTATAATCGAACTTAAAACTATGACCAAAGGCGGCTTAAAAATTTTGCGCCCCTAAGCACAATTTTAATATGCACCCTTACCTAAATTTTTAAATTTTTTTTAGGGCTTTAGGAAGCTTCGGTGGAAATAGGTTGGGGGGGGGGNNNNGGGGGGCGTAAGTTAGTATTCAAGTAAAGATTTATACCAAAGATAATCAGGGATGTACAATGTACATACCCTACAGTAGCTTGAGTTAACATTATGAAGAAGGGGATAGTGACGTCAGTTACAAAGTGATGGCAAAGTACAATTATTTCAAAAGAAATATTGTCGTTCTGATTTTAACTTGAACTATTTTATTAATGTTAGTCGATAATTTTTAAACATAGTTATCAAAAACAAAATATTATAACAAAAATAATGCTATCCAAAATGTACCGCCCTGCAGAGCCGCCGCCCATAGGCCCGTGCCTAGTGGGCCTATAGTGCAAATCCGCTTCTGACTATGACAGTCACAACATCAAGTCCTCGGCCGTTAATTTATCAATGTGAAAGTGTAAACCCATATTTCCCCGATTATATTTTTTTTGCCATATTGGGAATCGAACACGGGACCCTTAGCTCAGTAGACTAACACGTTACTAAATTAGCTAAGGTATCGGGTTTTATCTAGAAGTGAAACGAGGCTAGGCTATTTTCTCTTAATAAAAGACAATCATTATTATTATTATTATTATTATTATTATTATTATTAGCACCGCGTTTTAATACCCGTTTGGGTTATACGCTCTTACGCTAATGTGTAATGATGGGGGTGATTGTGAAATGAAATGGAGGACCTACAGTTTAACGTGGAATCCGAACCACGGTGAAGGCCTGGTATACCCCACATTCACAAGTTGTGATTAATACACGTCTTGTCAGAGGTGAAAGAAGGGTTTGGTAATCAGATAAATCTGTGCCGAGACTGAGGATTGAGCCCCAGCACAGAAGTCTGACACCTCACCCCTAGACCACCAGGTCACCGAATAAAAGACAATCGATTTATATAACACCTTATACACTGTGTTTCATTATGAACCGTCATTTTTCTCTTATGAACTGTGCAATTTACGCTATGCACTGTTCACTATTAGTTTTGCGTTATGCATGAATATAAACCCAACCTAAATATACCACCTTCCAGGATAAACGGAGTGTACCTAAGGTGGGTCACTTGGTGATGAGCTCTTTAAAATCGGATGTGAATGGTATTGCAGTCTCTTTGTAACTCACAACACATCCTCTCTTTCCCTTTCTCCTCTTCTACGGTCACTTCCCATCTGACCCACTTGACAGCACCATGCTGCTTTCTAAGATTGAATCCTAAAGATTTCACATGAGGAGTGCCGCTTGGAGTAAGTGCGTAGGTGGCAGGCACTACGGCTTGGTAAGCAAGCGACAAACAGTAACATGGCAAGTTGCCATCATTTGGGTTGCAGACAATGTTTCACTCGATTTTTTCGTGTATTCATTTAATTATTTCAGGTTATTAACGTACACTTTCAGAAACTACTGATTATATCAGCACACGAGAATTCCTATGGGCGAGCGTGAAAGGGTCTAACAATTATCATATACCTTTCAGGGTTTTATACATTTGACAATCGACATGAGACCGATGGGTTTACTTCCCCTCCAAAGGAAGTTGTGCTTCAGATTTTTTATCATTCAATAAAAATCAGTCGACCACAGCTGAGTTTGAATCCACGAACATTAGGTCTTGAGGCGAGGACTTTACACCAAGACCACCGAGGTTGACTTCATATAATCATAAGCTAGATCATGTTACCAGCCACAATAACTTTTTATGGATATTATCAATACCGGTACCTCTAAAACAACACTTATAAAATAGTAAAATGTTATTGATGTTGACAGAAAATGATTATTTTGGGTATTTTATTAAATTGGAATTATACTGTATTTGATATATTTACTATGTTTAGGGAATGAAATTTTACTTTAAAAATATTTATTTATTTGATCAAATATAGGCCTATATATTGAGATTAACAGGGGAGAAAGGCATTTTACCTACAATTACCTATAATTTCCCATGTGTAATTAGTTAATAAACAATAGACAATTTTTTCAAAAAAAGGTTTTACATAAGTAGATAAGTATAGTAACTAGAAATAAATGCGTAAAGTAACGATTAAATCACCATATTTTCTGGTTGTATTTTATTTGACATATATGTATCATATTTACTACCGTGGAATATTTGGTTTTAATAAATATAAATCTAATTAAAATATCTTAAATATATTTTGTTCTTATTTCCAGTTCCCAGCATTTTAAGTACTAACACAAGTCACCGGAACGGTGGATCGAAATAATCACGATATTAGGTTTAAAATTATATTTATGTATATACCAATAAGCAATATACCACCCTTGACATATGATTCCCGTTCTAAAGAAGTGTTTTAAAAATCTTATATTAATTTTAAACTCTAATGTAAATTAGACCAAAACCTTGTAAATAGAAGGGCATATTATATATTGAGGCCAGCTGTTTTAAGTAGATTTACAGAGACAGAATTCCAATAAAATATGCCAACCTATATATATACGATAGATTGCACGTTAACTTTGAGTCAAACTCACTGTCAGTGGTTTCCAAGTTGATGCCCTTGAACTACATTTCTTCTCTTAGACCTTATTCCAGATGAGGCGTGTTTGCTATAATCTTCACACACGTACAAAAGAAAAAGTAATGTATAGTTCGCGCACGCCAATCTATCTGTTTGGTTTTAAAGTTTGCTAATAATTGGTGCTATTTTATTGCATCACTAATTTTGGGGACAATTTTTTCAATGATTCTTGGTTGTCAATTACAGAGCTGTGTAACTAACTATCTTTATAATAAATCAGTACATACTTTTTTGGTTCCGAGAAAATATGTTGATATAAGATAAACGACATCAGGGCAAGAGTTCACAAAACGATGCAAATTCGCTCCTGTGCAGGTCTATAAATGGCGCAACATTGATCCCAAGATACCCCTCAAGATGAGCCTTTTTTATTTGCTCAATTTATCTATTCACTAAACAAGGAGAAAACTGGAGGGAAGAATAGCAAGGACGTCACTATAACATCATTTGATTATTTTTTCTTTTAACCAATCCGTGTGAAGAATCTACTTTAAATTCGATGTCACTTTATTTATTTTCTCTAATAAAAATAACAGCAAAACTACAAATATTTCTAAACATTTTTCTTATAAACTAGCAATTAAATTAAAAGGGGACTATTTCTGGATGCTTTTCAAAAACAACATTAGTAATTATTTAGTACGTATTTATTTTATTATTTTAAACTTTTGGTTCCATACATAAAATCTATATACAAACTTTAAAACTTATTTTAAAGCTATACTAATCGCCATATTTAGTAACGAGATATATTTGAACTTAGAGGAATACACACCTCTTTGGATCTAGAGAAATATTCAACAGTTTATGGTTTTTATTTATAATAATGAAAGAAATGCCATTGCGCTGTATGAATATGTAAAATTCAAGAATAAAAGGTAAGAGCTTTCTTACCACTATCTAAATTGAAACAAGTTATGTATTCTCAAGCCTTATATTAGTTTAATTCCTTGGCATTAAAATTAATGGTATTCTGAGGCATTAGGTAGGATAATAATCAACCATTTAAATATATTTAAGTGACACGATTTGATAATTGCGCCTACTCTTGAATGAGCGTAAATAAACGGCGCAAATTTGCTCTCAAATTGTGCCTGATCTGTTTATTGAATACGTTTCGAGGCTTGTCTTTCAAAGTTGCACCGGTACCTTTACTTGCCCAGGTGTAGGTCGACAGGAATAATAGAATATCAAATAACATGAGGCTATATTGGAAAAGTAACTTTGAGAGAAAATAATGGCACCAAATATCTAATTTTGTGATTGCAGCCATAGTGTTGACAAAATATTGAAATATACCAATACGATTTTTAAATAATAAAATGCATAATCTTATAAAGTGATTTTGAAGACTTGTAAAACGTACCAATTTTTTTTTTATAAATCTCTATAAATTGGGTTTTTGAAATGCCAAAAATATTTTGCACCGATATTAGTGGTTGTATTTTACTATCCAGGTTTAAACCTATAAGCTTACAAATATATATATATATATGAATTGTTGACAAAGAAGCAACCAATATAAAGTTTATTTCAATGTGAAAATTTATCCTTAGAATTTTGTACCACTAATATATGGGAAATATGTTTCATTTCTTAATCTTGCTAAAACAAATTGTTTGTTTAGTGTTTATTTTTAACGGTTATACTCTATAAAATTCTGTTAGGATTAAAATAAGACTATTTTCAATTAAATTACAACATTGGACTATTCTTAAAATATGGTGGTTTTATTAGCATCACTTTCCAAGCAAAATCAGGCTACGGTGGCATCATAATGTATCTTTTGCTATTGAGAATATATATATATATTGATTGATCTTTACCAATTCAGTTCATAGTGCTAGGGTTAAGTTTCACAATAAAATAGGTTGAGGAACAATTATTTTAAACTATGGTTAAATCCCTTAAAGTATTCGTTGACTCCAGCTTGGTTTGAACCCACGAACATTGGGTCCTGAGGCGATCAATTACCCTAAGACATCGAGGTCAATAGTTTGAGCTGTACCTTTGACTTGTTCTTATTACTCAGTAGAACAATTAAATAGTCAGGTATCAACAAAAATACTTTCCCACTTGGGGTAAGTAGAGCAGAATCTTATGTATGATTGTTCAAATGGGATCAAAGTGGCTAGTAAATTTATCACAGGTACACATTTTAATAAGGTCTGACTCACATCACTGGTTGCATTGTCTAACATGCCAGTCTCAAGATAGAGTAGATTGTCGATGTTCGAGAGATTGGGTTTGAATCCTAGTCGGATATATTGAGGGTGTTTTTTCCTATATGATTTCGCATCATCACTCCCCTAATATGTGGGTAATTTCATTTGAAATTCTACCTTACTCATCCATGTACCATTAGCGAGATTAATGTATGCATATAAAATCCGGGTGTTAAGACTCGGTGGGAAAATAAAACGTTACTTACCCTGACAACGCTCCACTACACGGCACTGAAAGTACTCAATAAATTTGTTCAAATTTATAATGCTGGTTGTAAAGTTGAACTTTATGAGTCTATCTTAGGAAGTTTTGAGATAAAACTAGTTTTATAGCACATCCATGTTTAGTAATTTGAAAACTATACCAGTGTGTTACATTTCATGGAGAATATGCATCACTTAGTATTTATAAATATTGACAATAAATGATGAACATTTATATTGTTAGCTTGTTTATATAATTTTAATATACCCAATGAGAAGTCGTTAACTAATTAGACTGCAGATTTTGGGACTCTTGTTCGATTCTAGTTGCCTAGTGAAATTAGATTTGGTTTATTGATAATAATTTAGCTCGAGTTAGACGAATTGTATGATGCATTTGTATTAGATTAAGTTAATTTGTAGGTCGAATACTTATATACAAACAATTATTTATAAAACCAATAAATTTATTTTACTTTAGCCAACCTATTAAAAATAATATTAACATTTATTATATATCTTCCTGATATATTTTGTAAATAAAATAAATAGTATTTATTGTAAGGAAGTATTTTTCTAAAGTTATTTGAAGGTTGCATTTAAAAGTATGTAAAGTAATGTTATGTAAAGTTGTCTGCAGTCGCTTTTGGAAGTCAATTATCAAGAAATGTTGAAGAGTGAGAAATAGGAGATACGCCAGATTATCAAATGAGGCTTAGGAGAGAAAATGTGAATAGAGAAAGGAGGATTGGTAGATGTTTAACCTATTTTTCTTGATATTAGGTTTTGGTTGGAAAGTCTGTTCAGCGTAGTAATTGTTTTCTGAAAGGCCTTTTTACTTACCAGAAATCTATTATATAGTAGGATACTGGTAGGAAAAAAGACCTTTCAAAGAGTAATTCCTACCGTGAATGGAGTATAGTTTGAAACGCCACCTCTACGTACAGTAAACACTATATAATACCTATGTAGTGTATATTTGGTATGCATGTAACGTAGAGATGCATAAAAACTATAGTTGTTCCCATACAATTTAAGGTAACACTTTTTTTCCCAGATTATTCTTGGTAGGGTATATTTACTACCATAAGAATAAGAATATAAATGGCTAGAATACAAATTTGACTCAATACACAATAATTTAACTAAAAATTAAATCCTGCGCAGTTGAAATAATTTGTATTTGTACTAAGAAGGCTTATAAAAAATAAATTTATCACGGGCGTGGGTTACCTGAAGCCTAGGGATGTGGTAACGAAAGAAAAGTATCAATACGCTATTCATATAAAGTATCGGAAGAAAAATATCGATGCTGTACTAATATCGAAAGAAAAGTATCGATAACAATAGGTAGCAGTATAGAAATTTTAATCTGGAGACATATTTTTTTTATCAAGTAATATTTTATTTAGCACCGCGTCTTACTGCCCGTTCGGTTTATACGCATTAAGTACTAATTACTCTAATGGATTAGAGAATTGGGAAGGTTGAATTAGAGGAAGTGAACCCACATTTGCGTGGATGGAGAGTGGAGAACCATTTAGGAAAAAACACCCCCAGTTCACCCGACTGAGATTCAAACCTCGATCTCCCCGTCCTCAGCAGTTGCGCTCAACACGACAAGCGCGTTAGCCAACTACGCCACCGAGGCGGGTATCAAGTAATAATTTCAACGTTTGTATAGTAACAGTTGTATTTTCATATTTATTAAAACAATGAAAATTATAATGATCTAACCATATTATATTATGTTTAGGTTTATCGCGTCACTGTTATGTGTTGTTAATAGGAATGTATGATGATAGGTCTAGTAATGTATGATAGATATTATAAAATGTTTTACCATACCAGCTTTCAAAGGTATATGAAAATGTGGCTAGTGGAGAGATATTTTATAGCTTAATAATTTTTCAATCTATTTTGTACCCTTCTTTAACCATTGTAAACATTTAATCCAAGCATCAGTGAAGATAAAAAAAAGTTATTTCTATCGATACCGGAGTGTGAGTACTAATTTCAGTAAAAGTATCGAAAAAAGTATCTAGTAAAAAAAACTAATATCGAAATTAGTAAAGTATCGATACTTTTTTCACATCCCAACTGAAGCCTCCCCTGAAAATTGTTGGGTCTCTCAAAGTGAGGGGCCAAAATATAAATGTAAATACTTTTATAAAGTATAATATTTTTAGTGAGAAGTGTATATAAGAGGAATTGAACCCGTATAAGTAGAGAAGAATGATAATATCACATGTAAAAAAACCCACTCCCATTGCATTTAGTTTGTATTTGTATCTATCCACCTCGTCCACAGTGATACGACCAAGCGAGCTTAGCGCCTTAGACAACGAAATCACTGGTGTGGATTTTGGGTTGTTTTGGGTCGACTGCTGAGGACGGGGAGATCGAGGTTCGAATCTCGGTCGGGTGAACTGGAGGTGTTTTTTCCTAAATGGTTTTCCACTCTCCCTCCACGAAAATGCGGGTTGACTTCCTCTAATTCAACCTTCCCAATTCCTAATCCATTAGAGTAATTAGTACTTAAAGCGTATAACCCGAACGGGTAGTAAGACGCAGTGCTAAATATTAATATTAAAAACTGTGAAACTAAAGTTATATTTACATAAAATATTCAACAAAAGTTGTATAAATATATCTTTTCAATAACAACGTAACCTCAATAACACGCTTCAGTGGCCGCAAGGTCTAAGGTGTCACTCTCGAATAGACTGGACTACCAATAACGGGGAGATCAAAGTTCGATCCCAGTCGGGTGTACTAAGTGTGGCTTATCCTAAATGGTTTTTCACTCTCTCCATGCAAATTCTGGTATAATTCCCATAAAATCAACCTTAATCATCCTTAATACAATAGCGTATTTAGTACGTATGCGTATAGCTTAATTGGGTGGTAAGACGTGGTGTTAAATAATAAAAATAAAACTTTAATGTTTGATAAATAAAAGTATAGCCTTCTTTGAATAGGTGTTAATTTGAATACAAAGATGTATTTTATCAAATTATTCAAATTAAATGTAGTCTAATGGGTTGATTATGTCCACTAATTGATAATGAACCTGTCATTTAACTGGTTTATAAATTAAGTTAAGATGTATCTCTAATTCACAAATTGTTTGACCAACACTAATAATTTTTGAATAACTTAATTGTTCATATAGTGTAAATATCAATTGTAAATAATGAATAAATTAATTATTTTGGTAGTAAAAATGTCAAGAAATATTTATTTTTTATTTTTAAGGTAGCCTATAGGTTAAGGAAAGGAAGTGCTCTTTTGCGCTTAGTATAATATATTATTGGACATTAAAACACAAAAAACTTGAGTGTGTGTAAAATATCAAGAACATAAAATATTACTAAGCCTTAAAAAAAAAGTCACGTTTATTTGATGCAGTTAACATTTTTTTTCTACTCAGGCCCCTCCCCTCCTCCCCCTCATACACACCACTGCACTTCTACTTGACCTCACACACGCTTCATAATAGTTATATTAAGATATTATTGACATGTTACTTTAACATTTAGTGGACCAGTCCTGAAAAAAGTTCCTTTCCACGCACTTGAAGATAATTATACTTAAATATATTAATTATTGGTTGGAATTTATTTGGTTTAATACCTAAGTATATTCGTGACCCTCTTCTTATGGGTTCTGTTTTAAATATCTATTTTTTTACTATCATGTCTTACTACCCGTTCGGGTTATACGCTTATGTACTAATCACACTAATGGTTTTAAGGATAAGGGAGGTATATTTAGAGGAAGTGTACCCGCATTAGCGTGAAAAGAAAAAGTGGAGAACCATTTTGGAAAAACCACCCTTAGTACACCCGAAAAAGATTCAAACCTCGATTTACCCGCTGTCGGTGCTATAGTCTATTGAGAGAGTAACGCATTAGACCATGTGGCCACCGAAGCAAGTAGCTAATGGTTGTTGGTCTGTCTAGTCGGGTATAGCTAATAATAAAATATTAAGTAAAGACTCACTCGCAATCATGAGCAGGAACCAGATCAGTGCGATGAACTGATTCATGATTACTGATAACTAGCAATCTGTTGTTCTTGAGCAGTGAGGACTGTTGTTCACTTGACCACAAACTGTTGTTCACTTTACCACAAACTAACTTCTACTGAGGTATTTATGAGAGGTGAAGACTGTTGTTTACTTTACCACTAACTTCAATTGAAGTCTTTATGAGTGGTGTGTACTGTTGTTGTTTTTTCCACAAACTGTTGCTTATTTACCTCAAACTAACTTGTACTGAGCTCTTTATGAGAGGTGAGTACTGTTTACCACAAATTGTTGTTTACTTTACCACAAACTAACTTCTACTGAAGACTTTATGAGTGGTTGTGCACTGTTTATTTTACCACTGACTTTTACTAATGTCTTTATGAGCGGTGAGGACTGTTGTTCTCTTGACCACAAACTAACTTCTACTGAAGTCTTTATGAGCGGTGAGAACTGTTGTACACTTTACCACACACTAACTACTACTCAGCTCTTCCAGAACGTTGAGGTAGTATGCTGTTCACTTAACAACAGTCAAACTACTAATGGTATCTTTCTTAGGGGTGTGCACTGTTGTTCACTTGACCGCAATCTAACTACTACTGAGCTCTTTCAAAAGCGGAGACGACTAGAAGTCTCTGCCTGTTTTCTTCACACTCTACTTGTTATACCAACGCAGAGGAAACTTTCGCCGCTACTTGCCGCTGAAGCCACCGAAGCAGTGTTGCTGGACTTAAGCTGTTTATGACACCGAGAAGGCGTTATGGCTTGGAGCTTTACCTAACTAAGCGAAGATACATTTTTTGTTGTTGTTGGAGTCCCGGTGTAGTCTTAGGGCTGAGACTGACTATAAAGCTCATTCGAACGACAACTGTTCTTCCCCTCATTTAAATCACTATGCAGGGGAAAACTGCTGTCATTCGAATAAGCTTTAGAGTCTTGGACTTAATAAGTCCCAGACATTTACCAAACCTCCACGTCTTACTACCTGTATGGACTATCCACATACATCAACTAATGGGGTAGAGTTGGAAGTATAGTTTAGAGGAAGTTGACATCCCTTACTACCCGTCCTTACTATCCGCATACATACATTGTTAGGGTAGATATAAACGTATAGTTGAGAGGAAGTGGATGTACCTGAATACCCATCCGAATTAACCACAAATATAAACTAATAGAGTAGATATAAAAGTTTAATTTAGAAGAAGTGGAAGTGCCTTACAACCCGTGCTTACTATCCTCATACATACATCTATAAACTAGAAACTCGCTTTGCTCGTTGGGGGCTCCGCCCCGAAACCCCCAGTGAGTTTTCTTTGCAAGTGGATGCAAACTAATGTAATTCCAGAGCAGTTTTTTATATATGTCTTACCGTTTAGCCACAAGAGACCTCCAAAGAAAGGTCCGCACCGACTTTAAAGTTGTTCCGACATTTTGAATTTTTTCAGGGGTTAATTTTTTTTTTTTTACTTTTTGGGATTTTTCCGTCGGTTACAGGCTAGAAGCTATAAGTTTGCCAAATTTCAAGTTTCTAGCTCATCTGGAAGTGGGTAAACATTAATGCCAGTGAGTGAGTTAGCCATGTGGCTTTATAGCAGAATAATATGATAAGAGTATAGCTTTGAGGAAGTAAACGCACCTTATTATGCATACGAGCTATCCGCATACATTAACTAATAGGGTAGATATAAAAGGAAGAACTAGAAGGAAGTGTACCCCTATTTTAGTTTAGGGAGGGTTGTTAAACTATTAGAGAAAAACACCTCAGCAGGGTCTCCCAAGAATTTTTTTAGCACCGCGTCTTACTGCCTGTTCAGCTCATACGTATACGTCATAATTACGCTAATTTATTATTATTACTATTATTATTTAGTACTGAGTCTTACTACCCTTTTGGATTATACGCTTAGTTACGCTAATGATTTCGGGATGATGAAGGTTGAATATAAATGTATTGTACCCATATTTACGTGGAGGGAGATTGTAAAGCCATTTTAGAAAAAAAACCAGATCCAGTACACCCGACCGGTATTGGAACTCCAGTCTCCCTATCATGGTCTAACACTAGAGAAACACCTGAGACCAATCAGCCACTGAAGCAGATCTGCTAGGATTTGATCTCCAATTTTACAATCACCGGCAAACCAGATAGAAGGAGACTTATGGCTTTATCCACGTAGCTACCAACGACCATACATGAATAATTATTAGTTTTCGTTAAGTTAAGGTGGGAGAGAAGGGGATGCTAGAAAATTCCAGTGTTTTTGCAATTTATGGTAAAATATTTTTTTTAACCTAAACTAAATCAAATCTCTAGTAGAAAGATGGTTTAATTTCCTTCATGTGGTGATATCTGCAATGATTATAGCGGCATTAAAAGATAAAATTTAAAAAAAGAGAAAACCTCATAAAATTCCAGGACACCCTTGACAAATATTCAAGAAATTTTGATATCAACATGTGAAGAAAATTAAATTCTAGGTTTGTACTGGAGCAATATTTTATTTACTTAAGCCAAAAAAAGTGTTGCCATAAAAACTGCAAAAACACTGGCTTTTCCTCGCATCCCCTTTCATCCCACCTTGAGAGACTACTCACATAGGTGGGCCCACTGAAAAAGTCATAAACATCATCTAGTCCACTGGTGAGGGAAAGGTTGGCGTGCGAATCGCGGCCAGATGTATGGAAGTGGTTTCCCTCTATTTATAACCACAAAAATGACAGCACGTTTCATCTGAATTATTAATTTCTTATTCTTAATATCACAATGAGAAAATGCGGATAGCCCGGATGGGTAGTAAGAGATTGTGTATAAAAATATTAACTTAAGAGCATGCCAAACAACAATATACCTACATAGTTCTACTACTTTGAGAATTTTCTGAATTCTCTGAATTCTGTATATGGCCTAATAACCTGATTAAAATTATTTTACTCAAATTTAGGTTGTAATTTGATCTAATGGATTGCTAAATCAAACTGAATATTCATATTGGCCTACATAGCAAAGTTACTATAGTTTTTAATTACAGCTATAGCCGAATATAAATATTATATTCTTTAGATTGAAAAATGAAACTTGGACACAGGATTCGAACCCAGGACCTTAGGATTTGCACTTCAATGCTCCTACCATTGAGTTATCCAGGATTTTTCCCGTGCTCAGGGTAATTCTTTACTCAGATCTTAAGGCAGAGTCTGTGATGGACGCACGTAAATCGTCAGCTACATATATGTGATCAATTAAGATCACGAGCTATCAAATAACACAGCCATCTTCTACTCTGGAGGGCTTTTTGCTGCCACTTATACAGTAAGAACTGTATGAATGCGCATGGAGTGATGGATTAAATAGCTAAGCTATTATATTTGTTAAATACGGTCATAGCCATATCTAAATATCATAAGTGCATTGATATGTTATGTGCGTTCATACACAAGCCACTGTATTATTGGCTGCATAAAGCCATACCGAGTCGAAGATGGCTGCATTATCTGATAACTCGTGATCTTTTATTGATCAATCACATGTAGCTGACGATTTACGCAAGTCCATCACAGATTCTGCCTTAAAATTTGATTGAAGAATTACTCTGGGCACGGGATAGCTCTTGAGTAGCTCAGCTGTTATAACATTAGCGTACTAAGCCAAAGGTTCCATGTTCGATTACCTTGTCCAGGTGTCATTGTTAAATTTAAAGAAAATGATTATTCATAGATTTAAAATTCTGGGAAGGCTTGGCAAGTAAGAAAACACTAGTATTGTGCGTGTTACGTGAAGGGAAGAGAAACAAACCCCCGTACACGATTAGCTCCTTGGAGAAGGAATAAAGATCTATCGGCAGGAAGTGGTACAAGATATAAGTATAAATAAAAATAAATTCACGGACGTGTGCTACCGGGATGGCTAGACAAAACAGAGTCGCCAGCTCCAAAATGGTACCCCTGACCCATCTCGACACCATCTCCCAATTTCATGGTTGGTCTAGCGTCATTCCCAGCCATTTAGCTGAGTATAGCGCCTGGACAGGGATCCCGGCTATGTGCAAAGGTGCCCTACGACGGATAAACTATTAATTTCATCTGCTTCTTCTCTTATTTGGTGAATAAGTATAGAGCATATAAATAGAGTATGCCTGAAGGTTCAAACCACCTTCATGGCCGAAGAATGAAACAATATAGGGGTATGGGTATGCATATTTAATATTATTGCATGGTAATCATATTTAATTATTTAATGGGTTTAATACCAAATATTGATCAAATTCCCAGATATCATTGTCAGAAATCCACCTTATTCTTATTGAAAGCTGTAAAATTAGTTTATACTCTGTAAAATTCTGCCATTAACAGAAAATGTGGAATAAATAGCCTGGTTAAAAATGTTGGGTAAAAATGAATCATACCGTTCCTTGGCCAACATTTGCGAGAATAATCTCAGTAACCAATAATCTTTTAAATGTCATTAACTTTATTTATGGCGTCTTGATAAATATATATGAATTCTGCTTAAGTAAGAAAAAGAACACTCTATTGCTCATTTAAACAATAAGAGATCTCTGGTTGCATTTTTCCAACATATTAAGCTATTAACTACATTGCAAATTTTTATATAATTATAAAATTAAATAAATGTCTCACAATATTTGAAAACATTAATTTTAATTTATTTAAGAAAGATCGCCAATAATAATTTAAAATGTACCTTGTTAATTTCCTATCACTTTGGGATTTTCCACTTACTACAAACTTAGTTTGGCTCCTAAATATTATTTATAGCAAGACAGATTTAATTTATAAGATTTAGTTTTCATTTATATTGTCCATTTTAATAATTATTTAAAGATTTTACGTTTTTATTGTTACATAGTATTATTTCTTATTGTTGACTTTACTAAACGTTACAGGTAAACCTAATTAGCTAGCTACTTGACCTAATTAAAATTGTATTTAAATTACATACTGGTAAATGTTATAATAATTTATGAAGATAAATTTCTTTATCATTTGTAATAACATCAAAGGAAAATTTCAGGTGCATTTAAAATAAACCAAATTATTGATATAGTGCTATCAGTGTTAGCAAAGACTTAACCAATAACAACACGTTTGACAATTCACAGTACAGTGTTGGTGTATTATTTTTTATAATACAGCCTTCAGTCCTGATAGAATTGGAACTCCAAATTATTTATGTAATACAACATTTATTTCTATCCAAAGCATCATGTAAATTATCCATCATAGGAGAACATACTTCTTTATAGCCTTGACCTGTTTCCATAGAATCCAAAGTTTTCATGAGCTCTTTGAAGACGGCTACGACCCTCCAGTTATATTTGGCACTACACTCCACGTAGCCACACTTCCAATGTTTCTTCACTAAGCTGACAATATCTCTTCTCTTCTCTCTATACTCTATTGCAGGGACGTTCCCTCCTCCACTTCCCATAATGGCGGCCGTTGCTCCACTACTATTGTGACTACTGGAAAATCCCATGCCACTATTACTTCCAGAAGAGCCATTGCCACTGACGTTTCCACTTACACTACTGGAAGAAATTAGCATATCCTGTTTGTTGCCAACTACTAAAAGTGGCACGTTTCTCATGTCTCTACTCTCAAACATTTGATCTCGCAGCGTCCGAATATACTGAAAGGTATCTGCGTTGGAGAGATCAAATACTAAGATATAAGCTGTAGCACTTCGAAGTCCGTAGAACCGAAAATCTGTCCATTCGTAGTAGGAATTTACAGGGAAGTAAGGAATGACTGGGATGTCAGAGATCTTGAGCTCGTATAGATGATCATTGATGATGACTGATGGGTAATAGGTGTGTTTGCGGTCAGTAGGTATGTAGTCTTCAGAGAAGTTGTTCCATACAAACTGCTGCAGAATATCACCAAGACGCCATGCCAATCGAAAACAAAAAACATTATTAACATGATATTAGAATAGAGATAGCTACATGTATTTTTAAAGTATTTTTCATTGCATAATCTAGCTGATTCTATAATCTGCGTGTCTTACAATCCGTTTGGATAATTCACACATTTACAGTAATGGGGTCTGGATAAACAAGGTAAAATTTGTGTTTGATTTAATGTAATTTAGTTTCTTGCACCTGAATATTATATTCCCTTTGGAATGCAATAAGACCCATCTCCATTCTTGTTAGTGAGATGAGGGTAAAATGGTGTAAGAGATAAAAACCTTGGGGTATTTCTTTCTTTCTTAAACACATTAAAGTCTATGTGGTATTTGGATATTGTGAGCTATTTAATATATTTTTTTCTGATCAAAGATCATATTTAATATAGTGAATAATATGTCACTAAGGACATGACTACCATAAATAGGTTAAATATTTCTATTATATATAACATACCATAATTTCAAAGTCATTTTAATTGACAGAATAAATAGGATTTTCTATTATTTGACAAAAGGATTTAGATATTAGAAATTTGGTTAGATACCCTAATTATGTCGGTTGCATAACTCTCTAATAAGTTAAGAGTCCTGAACTCGATTTCAAACATGACGAGAAAATTATCACATTGCCCTTGGTCAACGTAGTGAAGGTGGGGGCTACAAACTTGGTGGAGGGTATTAGGAGCAATTTTAATATTCCCTCTTCGCGCCAATGCAGGTTCACTTCCTCTTGACGATCCTCTTTTTAGGGCAAGCTCTATATGTTTTGCCACCCTGTAGAAATGTTGACTGGCCACCCCTATCCTTCTATATCTTAAATTCTAATCCCCCTCGTTTCCTCTCCCCTCAAAACACAAACAAATAGTTAATAGCGTTGGGCATTGAAAAAACTTAGGGACAATGGATGCTTGATTGAACTGTGGGAAAAAAACAAGTACATTAAAATGACACGCACAGCAGGGAGAGGGGTATTTATTTGAAATAGAGTATTACAATGCCATGTTAAATGGGAGTGGCTGGCATTCCAATATACTATTATGAGCTTTACTGTTTTTTTAAACACCAGGTCTGGTTCTGTCTGAACATATTTCGCTTGAGCACACTTTCAGCAGTTTTGCCATTATAATGTTGTTAAGAGCCCTTTTACTAAGTTAACAACTTCACAATATAGCTCATCTATTCTTTTAGTCTATATAATAATAATAATAACGCTTAAAGTTAAAATATTACAATATTGAAAGTTATTGTTAATTTACCCTTCTTAAATCGCCGATGTATCATAGGCTGGTAAAGTGATTTAATCAAGAGCTTTATTTGAGACTGTATTATTTTAACTAGCGCCTTTTTGATAGTACAATCACTTAATGTAGATATAGGTTAATATGTGAAATTGGATTAGTCTCTTTTCACAAAAATTAATGATAGCTTGTATTCTTGTTGGTCTTAGAAATAATAATTATTATAACATGTCGTACTGAATCATACCGTTAAATGTATTCATATATAACAGTATGATTTTAGTAAGACTTGTAGCAAAATATTTATTCTAAGGCAAAAAAGAATACAAACTATAATTTTTTTTAAAGGAATTAATCCCATTAAAAATATTAACCTATATTCATGGGCATATTGGGTGTCAAATTCCGGGCTCTTAGGGGAAAAAGATAAATTATTTTCTGACTAAGCTAAGGTGTGTGTGATTTATCTTACAGCGCCGAGTGCTTGTGCATTCACTTAAAATTCACCCTCTTTATACTGCCTTCTTAACTAAGTTGGTGTATGTTAGCAATCTCTTAGATCTATATCTTTAATTATTGACACAACATAAAATGTCTACAAAAAATATTCATTCAAACTGTCAAAATGTTTTTATTTTATTTTAATTATCGATAATGTAATGTTTATGTTTAAGTAATCTTATGATAAGATTAACATACATTCTACAATATCTACTCAAATAGGCTGCTTAAAAGATTTTGTTGCCTCAGTAAAACGTAAACAATATTGTTGGCAGCTAAAATTTTTAACATATTATTATTACTAGCACCGCGTCTTACTACCCGTTCGGGTTATACGCACTTACGCTAATGTGTAATGGTAGGGTGATTGATGAGATGAAATGAATGACCTACAGTTTAACGTGGAATTCAAACCACGGTGGAGGCCTGGCATTCCCCACATTTTTTTAACATATTAAAGGTTTCATGTTTAAATGGACAATATCACCAACAAAAGTGAAATAAATTTACTTTATGTTAACCTAAATGTGATACAATACTTCATTATTTAAAAACAATAGCTCTTTTATAAGCCAGATACATGTTTACGCCATTAGAACAACTAGATCTGGCCTCCCAAACTTTAGCGAACGACAACGAAGCGCTATGTTTTTGTCATTTACATACAAGTGGTGTCCATATGTTTCTCCAGTTGAATAAAGAGCTCACTGAACACATATAAGACGAAAATGTGACAAAATGTTCTTAAGATTTGGTCAAAATAATGGTATGACCTATATTGTAGGGACATGATTAAATTTTTTCTCCTGATTTTCTTCTGGAAGCATTGGAACATGCATTAGGGTCTCGGACACACCACAACGTCAGTTTTACGCCCTCAGATAAATCTACAAATCTACTCTCTAGTACTTGCTAAAATATGTTTTTGTCGCCACGTCTCACTACAGTTTCGGGTTATTGTCATATGAACTAATTATATTAATGTGTACCTGCATTTGCGTGGAGGGAAAGTGGAAAACCATTCAGGGAAAACCATTACCAGGCATAGGCAATACAGTATATTGTGAGGGTGATACCTTAGGTCAGCAGTTCTCAAATTATTGTTGGTCTTCGCGACCCTTTACACTCCTAAAAATTATTACGAAGCCCCAAAAAGTTTTTGTTTTGTGAGTTTTATTGTAGCATTTATTTGGAATATATGCTCCAAAAAAACTTTAAGCTCAAGAAAACTCACCAAAGTCCCCCACTGTTGCTGCACCAACT
>CABFVX010006544.1:0-14227 GCA_902151425.1 Timema shepardi
GCTGAAGAGAAGAAAATCTATTGCCTAGCAATGGATCTCCAGGCAGTAAAATGTTCACCTTTTGTGAAAAAAAATCTGATCAAAGTGTGGCAAATCTTATGGGTTTGTTGTACAAACCTAACGGACAAATTCAGTTCCAACTAGATTTTGATACAGAATTTAAAGATTTTCCAGTACGTCCGCGAAGAACCACAGTAGTTGAAGAATGGAAACCTTTTAATGGAATAATACCAAAACTCTTCAAGCAACACCTAGCAATCCCGGAAAAAAAGTGGACACATTTACAGGAACTGAAACCAGTAATACCAGCTGATTTTCATTTTTTTTATGACAATATGCCAAGGCTGAAAGAAAAACCTCACCAAAAGACTCAACAGGATTCTATAAGCCAACAAGGCCAAACATGGAAGAAAATGAAGAAATAAAACATTGAAGAACACAAAAATGAATAAAAGAAACTGAAGGAAAAGATCCTGTAATTCCTAAATAGATATTTTTATATTGTATCTACCATTTTTCTTCAGTAATAAAAATTTTAATGTCCAATACAATAATCTATTACAATTACTAAGCAAGTGGTTGAATAGTACAATGCATCTCGTAAAAGGTATTATTACAATCAAATGTATGTCATGGTTTGTATTGTTCAATACCTTGTATCTCCAAATAAAATTGGTATAATACCACGTAGCTACTAAATATAATTAATTGTTTAGCATGTCACACACACAAACTTGATAAGGGCTTCTTAGAAATGAATTCAAACAATTTTCCTATATATATAAAAAAATTGAGGTACTAATTTAGAGACGATAGTGATTTTATAATCACTTTTTTGTCTCTCCTGAAAACTTGCCTGTTTGGAGATGCGTGGTATTAGAAATAGGCCGTCGTTATTTTGCAGGTCCTATGAATAGACCGAGTACTTCAAATAAGTAAATATTTTCTAGTCTAGGAAAAGGGAAATAGTGTAGTACTGATATGTATCACTGAAATGCAATAAATCCTGCCCATCTCTAAATACTCTCAATTTTATGAACTGTTGATTCATTATCATGTTCTTTGAAAAATAAGTATAAAATATCAAACATAATTATAGTAAAAACTTAATAAGATGAAAAAGAAACAATAACCAAAATTAAAGCAACATTTAGAACATCAAAATGCTACCATTTTAATATCTTTACAAAGCAAGCTTTTGTGCTGCTTTTACTTTAGAGTGGGCAAAGGTTAACACAAAAGTGCACCTTGAAAAGTTGCTTTGGTGCATTTATTTGCATTTTTTAGTGGATCCAAGCCCTAAGGAACAATACCATTATATAAAGTTACAATTTTTTAACGTCTTCCACTTCCTAATATCTAAACCTCCTGGTATGTTCTAAATTGTCTAACCTACACAAGAACTCTTGTTATCAATACACGACAGTAAAAGGTTCACCCACAATATGTTTGTCTGCAAGATCCACCCACCTAGAAATACCTTCATATACATATATATAGCAACATATACAAAGAAACTACCACTGCAATACAACTTTTGCGATGATAAATATAACAGATTTACAAAGGTCCTCCGAGAAAAAAAGTATGACCAATTAGTTATTTGATACCAAATATAAGACAAGAAATCTGGATATAGGATTTGCTCCCCTTGTCAATACCAACATTATAGACTTTAAACTACTACTATACCACTATATTATTCATAGCATTACTCAGAACAAACTAGAAATATGGGAACTAGCCCCTTTAAAAGTTAACAAAATCAGACTAGCCTCTGGTTTAAACCTAGTATAATCATTGTTACTAAGTTTGTTTTTTATATTTGTACTGTCTATATAGCCATGACCCACAAGTGTTTTCACTCTAACAGCTTGCTCCAATATCTTGTACTAGTCATCTATCAACACTGCAAGTCTTTTCAGTTTCCTAACTAGTCTTTCTTTCCTTTTTGGCTCCTTTCCTTATCATATTTTACATTTTTTGTTTGTATTACTTTTAACAGAGAAAATTGGAGTTCCTTTAAACATTTGTTTCTTCCAAAGTTGTGACTTCCTCTAAACACAATTTTTTGAGGTTCAAATTTAGCAAGTACAATTTTACCGGTGGCCTTATAACAACCATATCTAGCAATTACATAAGGCCACGTGCACATTTCAATTTATAATCTTGACTGCTTTTTATTAACATTTAAATTGCAGCCATTAATACAAAAGGCTAAATTATAATACATTTAATGTATGTACTATTTATATTTTGGTTGTGGCATTTAGACTTTTTTTTATATAACACACAACTTATTTAATAAGTAAAATAGGAAATTAATAAATAAATAAAAACAAACGAATGGAAATAAATTTTATTCAAAGTGCCAACTACAAAAGAAATAAAATAATGGTGATGTCATATACACAAAAATAATAGTGATGTCATGTACACCAGTAAAAAAAAAAATTATTTGAAAAACATGTTATTAAGACTTTCACAACTAGCATGAAAATAATGTATAGCAAGCTTTAGTTAGCAAATTATTCAAGCTGTGGATGATTTCATAGATACATCGAGAAAACAAAATGATACAACAGGACATGAAGATAGTTAATAGGCCTATGTAATAAAACAATGAATATTTGTGCATTGACAAACGTTATTTCAGAAAAAGTAAAAAAATATATAGACTTCCAAAACCATAACTGTTTCTCTATAACTGAAAAAGCTATTGTGTGAGCATATACATAGTACAGCAACAATAGCAATACCCTCAGAGAGACACTGCCATCGATTAGCAAATGTGAAAAATATTTAATTATGTATCTGATCAAAGTTGTATTTATTTATAGGCCTATGTTACTATGTTTGTGTACAACAACTATCCTGTAGGTTAGTAGTACTCATCCTAAGGTACGCACATGCGTTGGGAGTATGTACAATTTAAATATGTATGAAGATTAACTTACAAGGGGTAAAGGGTGGAAATTACATTACATTTTCCAAGAAAACTCATACCTTAAACACCCTAAGAACAAATTATAATTAAATGAAAATAAAAAGCAGAAATTCAAGAATCAATATAGCAAATTAAAGGCAAAAGTGAAAGAACTGTATCAAAGTTGTTTAACATATATATTAAAAACAACTTTGATTCAGTTCTTTCACTTTTGCCTTTAATTTGCCATATTGATTCTTGAATTTATGTTTTTTTTTGTTATTTTTCATTTAATATATATATACACACACACACACATAAAATATAAAAGAAATTGTTCAATATTACATTAAACATTAATTATCTGTATGAAATAAAGTGCATCAAGCAAAATATAATATGTAATAAATACAATGATAGAATTGTTGAGAAATAAAGCACAAATAAAAGTAAAAACACCAAAATATTTACACACACTTCAATAAGGCTGGCGGAATATTGAGGTGTGTGTAAATGTGTGTTAGTGTTTTTACTTTTATTTGTGCTTTATTTTTCTACAGTTTTATTTACCAAACACTAATTATAAATTGTCTTTCCCTTCCATAATTTACCTCTATTATAACCCTTTATTTTAATGTAAAGTATGTTCAAGAGTTAAAAAAAACAATATTTCTATTTCAATGTTTTTCAAATTGTATGTTACATAAATAAATATCCATCAATTTTTTTCTATTATCACCGTTTAAATAAAGTATGGTGTGGAGTTAACTCCAAAAAATTTACTAGATTTGAGATGGATTCCAAAGATTTGATATTTTATTTCAAACTATGACCGAATGCTTATGAAAACATGTTAAAAAAAGTATTTTGGTTTCTTCCAGAAATTTGATTAAAAAAAATTCTAATGATAAAATAAAACCTTATTCAGGAATTTTAAGCTTCACAATAAATGTAATAATTCTCTCAAAGGCAAATTGGAGAGTTGCCAAAAAATTGGTTTAAAGCAAATACATGAATTATTGTGATTCTAACTTTAAAACTGATCATACATTTTGAGTCTCCACCCCATAGTTTCAAAAGTAACATTTTTTTAAACATAATTACTACACAATTTAAATGTTCAACTAATTTAAATTTATGGAGCTATGTTCCCCTTCTTATGCCTATAACAATACCAACACCGATTACCACATTGTGTGGATATGCATCATCATTTAATGGTTTAAGGGACATTAATAAATAAAACGAGGCCCAATGTTCCAAAAAAGTTAATTCAGACAATTTTTGACTATTAAAAAGTAAATTATATGAAACAACAATCTTGGCATTTAACTAAAGGAAACTTACTTGTACGATGTTGTGCTAATTTATATCTAGCGTAAATATTTATTTTTACAGCATACACATTGTTTAAATCTGTAATTACATTTTATAACAACATGTATGTAGATAAATATATTTTCCTTTATTAGATCATAGTATGGCTCCCTTGAAGCATTATACTTGTAACAGGAATTACTATTAGTTTTGTGTTGAAATCATAGATTGTAATCATTAAAAGAGCTTATGAAAAAATATTTTA
Organism: Timema shepardi; assembly: GCA_902151425.1. Taxonomy (NCBI): domain Eukaryota; kingdom Metazoa; phylum Arthropoda; class Insecta; order Phasmatodea; family Timematidae; genus Timema; species Timema shepardi. Next base: position 4,509 of record CABFVX010006544.1, read on the forward strand.
TCATACTTCACGGTTAAGATAGACCGCCTCGGTAAGCAAAAAATTGCCGCGTTGGCATTCAGCTCTAACGCAATATTTAATTCTATGATACATTATTTCAAAATATGGTTGACACCAAAATAAAGTCAGAAGATAACAACAGGGCTCTTTTTCCTTAACAATCTTAAATTTTTTGTTTTAATATTTTTATAACATTAGCTCATTTCCAACACATTTTTGAGCATATTTCCAGCCCTATAAGATTAAGCTTGGTGAAAAAGAGCTCTAGATAGATTTAGCCTTCCTCTAACAAATACAGTACATTTTTTTATAGCCTCATAACAGAAAATTTTAAGATAATTGAGAACTAGCAGTGAGATTTCTTCTTTACCTTGAAAAAAGAAGTTTGGTAGTCTTTGTTCCTCTCTTTCTTAGTAACATGGCAAAGCGTAGCTGTAGAGGAAGGGAAAACAAGAATTATAAGTTTAGACAGAATAAAGCAGTAGTTCCAGGAAACAAAACAGACCATTGTATTTTAAGCAGTGTGGCCTGATAGCGATTGATACTTTCTCGCTGACTGAGGCTGCCTCAAGGATTCTCCTGTCTACAATTACAACTAAATAATAAAAAGAAAAAAAACTTCAACTCCTGAGTGTCCGAGTTAACAGAGATTACAAGGATTTCACACCTAACCCATTGGAGTTGCTGGGTGGAGGATTTTGATGTATAATAAAGAATGAAACAAATGACTATGCCAAAAAATCAATAATGACAAAAAAAAATTAAGTCTGATAGCAAATGAAATGAAAGCCTTGTACATTGGGTGAGGTAAAAGCTTATTTTGCCCTTTACATTCTTATGGGCCAGGTAAAAGAGGCACATCTAAAACTAAGCTGGAGTAACAGATCAATAATTGAAACTAAATTTTTTAAAGAAACTGGAACAATTCCTTCTCATTAGTTGATTTATTTACTTTTCAGATGAATATGTTAATCCAGGTGACAAATTAACTTAAACATTAGGCCTGTGTTGAATTAATTTATAGAGAGACTTAAGTTTATGAAACTTTATGACACAGATCGTGATGTTGCTGTTGATGAAAGCCTTGGCAAATTTCATGGCCGTTTTGAGTTTTGTCCAGTTCAACCCATCTAAAAGGGCTCGTTTTGGAATCATGGTGTACAAACTTTGTGGAAGAAAAAGAGATTATAGCTACTCTTTCAAAATATATACTGGCAAAGATAAAGCTCAAAATCTTAATCTTACAGTTAGTGAAGCAATCATTCTTGACTAGGCTTCACCTCCGGTGATGCAACTTGATAATTGGTATTCCTCACCAAAACTTTTTCACACACTGCTGGAGAATGGCACTCCTGTAATGAGGACCGTATGGATAAAGAGAAAAAATATGCCCAGGCGTTCAAGACCACCACGCTATGTAAAGGAGAGGTGGTTTCTTTTGATACAAATAATATTCTGAAATTAAAGTGGAGCGACAAAAAGGATGTGCACATGTTGTCTACTCTAAACTCTGGTATTGAAATGCAGTCCGCTAAAAAGAGGAGGCTTCGAGGTGGTGAAGAGGATGTAATCAAACCTATGTGTGTTATTGACTATAATAAAGGAATGCAAATTGTTGATAGGTAGGATCAAGTACTGACCTCCTTCCCAATCATGCTAGCGCAGTGAAAGGATACAGAATTTTTTTTTATATCATGGACATGGTTATGTTCAATGCTTTTGTATTTTTCAAGAAAGTGAACCAGAAGAAAATTCACTACTCAGATTTTAGATTGAATGTTAATGAAGGATTACTCCAAAATGTCAACCTTTCTGAATGTTGGATACCTGGACAACCTTTCTCCTCAGATGATTCACTGAGGCTTCAATCTAAGAACTGAGCCCACTTTCCCATGCAAATCCCTCCAACTACGGCTAAGTGTAAGTGGGAGTGGCTAACGGTGACACGTATACAAGGAGGTCTCAACTCCTACAAGCCTCTCGGGCAGCTGACTCGCTGCTCGCCTCAGGCAAACTCCCAGACACATCACAAACCTTAGCGCCACTGTCGCCTGTCAACAACACTAAACACAGATGTCACAGTGGCTTGCAAGAAGTGCCAGGTGCCTCTCTCTACATCTTGAGAGATGTTTTAATGCTTATCCTACACCAATTAAATATTAATGTGGTTTTGTGTCCGTGACATTTAAAAAAGTATTAAATTAAATTTAGAAAAAAATAATAAGTTCAAATAAAAGTAAGAGCCAGAACACATTTATTTTGATATGCATCAAAAATAACCTATTTTTACAGACATTTACTTACTGCCAATGTGTACAATTATGTGAGAAAATATTACAACCTTAATGGGTTAATACAGATCCTAAATAGATATGAGGTTTTATTTACTGGTGTTAGACAGCAGCAGCAACAGCAATATTTAAGGAAAGAATTTACCTTGGAATATATCTGCTAACAATGAAAATAAATGTTGAGACAATTCAATCTGTGCCAAAATACTTCTGACCAAAGTGGTTTGGTGCTATATCATGAACTTCTGACGTGAGAATTTTCATCTGAAAAACAGCAAACAATTGTGTGCTAAGAAAGATTGCCCGCTATAGTTGCAATAGCTTAAAAAGTATATATAAAATTTAACATTATCTCTGGAAAATACTGTTAGATAATACTGACTTTTAAAGCTAAATATGATGATTCAGGACACGAGATAAAATCACTTTAAATTATTTTGATGTACAGTCATTTATAAAAGTGTTTTTTTCAGAGGTCTTTAATTTCTGATGTTTTCAAGACTTAACTCAGTACAGGTTATATGTTGTTGGAATTTAATCAATTTTTATTAAATTATGGTAAATATGTCTTGCTGTACAAAGTATTGTGTAGATTTTGGACATAGTTATAATTTTCTGATTGTTATGTCATTATTTTACTATGAAAAGGTATCTCAATTAAGTAATTTCACTTCAATGGAGTATGGTGGTGGGGGTAGTGCAGGTCTGTAGTTTTTGGTGTGCATTTGTGATGTGTTTCATATGCGTATGTAGTATTTTTGTATGCATATGATGAGTCTGCTAGGTATATTGTGTGTTTTGTGGTTCTTCTTGCTGGCACTGTGTCTGGTTGGTGAAATATCAGTAGTTGAACGGTCTAAGGAGTCACACTCGCAATTGATTGGACTGCCAATGAAATGTAGATCAGGTTTTGAATCTCAGTCGGGTGTACAGAGGGTGCTTTTCCCTAAAAACAGTGTTACACACTACCTACACACAAATGTGGTTAAATTTCCTGTAAATTCAACCTACCTCATCCATAGCATACTAGCATAACTAGTAAATATGCATATAGCCTGAATAGGTAGCATAGAGGGGTACTAAAATAAAAATATTACTGGTTCCACCCACCCCTCCTAATTTCCAGCAATTCATTGGGTTGGACCTAATTGGTGGGAAGTTTTTAAGGCTCAACAGGCTGTTGAGACCATTGCATTATTATTTTTATTATTATTAGCACCGCGTCTTACTACCCGTTCGGGTTATACGCACTTACGCTAATGTGTAATGGTAGGGTGATTGTGAGATGAAATGGAGGACCTACAGTTTAACGTGGAATCCGAACCACGGTGGAGGCCTGGCATTCCCCACATTCACAAGATGTCTTGTCAGAGGTGAAGGAAGGGTTTGGTAATCAGATAAATCTATGCCAGGACCGAGGATCGAACCCCGGCCGCCAGCATAGAAGTCTGACACCTTACCCCTAGACCGCCAGGTCACCCGAGACCATTGCAGTTTCACATAATATAGGAAGATGTTATGTGAAACTATCCCAGCCCACTCGATGAATAGTCTGTGTGCTTGAAAGAGAATAAATAGTGTTTTCATATTAGGGTTTATTATAGATTGTTAATACAATGTCATTGTAAATAGTCTGCAAGGTCCATGCTTCTATGCAACTATGTATGATTATGTTCCGAACCATATATTTGCACTGGAATATTAAGAGTTGACGGGCTCAGTTAAAATATGTGAGCAACGTTTGAGTACAGTGTATTGTGTATGCATTTTTGAGAGGGTGAGATAAAAGAGGGAAAGATTCCAAATTTTTGTGAAATTCAAGTGAGATGACCATCTGTTAGTTTCATGAAAAAGATGCAATTATATAATGGTAAAAGGCACATATTTCCTTTCCTTGATCCCCTCAAAAATGACTTTACATTCCTAAAGGAGGTATCAAAGTGAAATAATTCAGGAATGTTCTACTTTTTAACTCAAGAGCGTATAAATAGCTTGAAATTAACATTTTCATACAACGAACAACAATTATGATGTTAAAGTTCCCATCAATTCCAAAATAACTAAGTGAAGTTGCCAAAGTTGTGTACTATATTCTAGAGTAGTGTTTATCAAAAATTTTGGGGTTGGAATACCACCAAAATAGAAGCTTGGGGGGACCATTAGGGCCATAGGTGCAGGGTAAACGGGGCATTGAAAATAGTGCAGGAAAAACATTTATACCACTCCATTTTAGAACTATAAATACAAGACATAAAATACTTTTTTAAACGAAATGCTGAAAATATATATATAGCATTGCATATACATTGCATTAGTAAGTAAGAGTTGTTTGATTAATTTTAACATTCTAAACCTCATAATTTTTGATAAATAATGGTTCATATTTGTTGACTTAAGTTTAAGATAGACTTGTAACTAATGAGGAAAGAAATAAAGCATAGTATGGATATTTCATATTTAAACGCATTTCAAATTTATGTGTTGTATGTGATCAACATTCTTTAATTCATTATTATTACTAAACTTACTGGGATACTGCGTACCACTTACAGGCCACCACCAGTAGTCCAAGGACAGACAAGGATACACCAGACCCACAACCTCCAGGTTAAAATGGTTGAGTTCTATGGGAGAGCTTGAGTCCTTCAACACGGGTATCACTAGGTGCCATATAGGGTGATTTTTTTTAAAATAAAGCTAATTTTAATCATGGTTTCACTATAGAGTAGTAGACAAATATCCTTCTCGAGTAAATCATCTCGCTTCCACGAAGCTAGGTTCAGCTAGTGACCTAACCCACTCTTCAAATAATCCCACTTCACAAAGAGCTTACGCAGACTGTACATTATAATTACAATGGCCTTTTTTATGATGAACGTGTTAACACCAAGTTGTTTGACAATTACAGATTTGGAAAGGCTTTTATAGCCGAGCATTGACACTACCGAACCCCAGCATTGATGGATTTAGTCTGGCTCAAGGAGCACAGTGTAACTTACGTAAGGCTGAGGATCTGGTGTATTCTTGTCTTTGTATAAATACCACACTTTGAGTAACCTATGTCTAGAAGCTTATAAAGAATTTTACCACAGCCCACATCATCTTAGCCAAATGGTTGAAGAGAAGGGAAACCTGAGTCAATAAGAGCAAACTTACATGGCTCTAAAAGATTTTTTTACTAAAACTATGAAACAATACCTTCAGCCCCCATAGTAAATATCATTCCAATTTACTTTCTTTCTGGACTCTCTTATACATCTGATTTTACTTCAATATATACCCTGAATATAAACTGTTGAGTCAGTAAACACAGCATAAGTGGTCTTTAATTTATTATACTGAGGATAAAAGTGTTTATTGTCAGAAAACAGGGTGTCTACCTGACTATAGTTTTGTAATTCCAGTATATATGAAAGGTACTCAAAGACAAACAATCCCATTTTCAAAATCATTAAACGATAAAAAGTTATGTTAGGCCTAGTTCTATCATAGTTAAACATTTTTACATCAAGAATTGGGTGTATTGACACATATATTCTAGTATATTGTAAGGATGAGACTCTAGAACCTACAAGGAATATTCATGGATTCAAGTCTCAAAACATAAACATTTTTTTAAAAATAGGTACTAGGTTTGAGTTTTTTTAAAGGTATTAAAATAGTTAAATAGTTTCTTGTGGTTAAAACCAAAATAATGATAGGAAAAACTTGACAGCCAAACCCCAGATTATCAATTTACCATTTAATGTAAACAAAATCAGAAGTGAATGAAAAAATCCTAGTTATTGGGAAAGTTAAACACTTATGCTTACAATATTTTCTAAAATTCAAATTTTAATTAGGGATTTGATGACAAAATGAAGTTTCAGATTTGAAAAAAGGTAGATTCGACCCATCTTTAATACACACGCATACACACATATTACATTTTTTGAATTACCAATACCACCGTTGACCTCGGTGGTCTTGGGGTAAAGTGCTCGCCTCAGGACCCGATGTTTGTGGGTTCGAACCCAACAGAGGACAAAGGCTTTTAATTGAGCGAGAAAAAATCATAGCTCAACAACCTTCGGAGGGGAAGTAAAGCTGTCGGTTCCATGTGGCATGTAAAAGAACCCTGGAAGGTATGTGAAAAATATCTCTTCCGGCAAAATTGATACGCCGTTTCAACTCGCTCGTAGAACTTTAGAAGTATAAGTAATCAGCCTTGGTGGCCCAACTTCAAAGAATGATTACAGTCAGGGAGTTTACTCTACCATAAAAAACTAACTATTATCCACACCACCCCTTGAAAGTCAATACTTTCCACAAGTTATATTCTTTATTCACAGAAAAACTTCGCCCAACGGCTGCATTGCTATGGAAGAGAACAAGAATTTTTTTGAGTGAAATATTGTTCCTGGGATGCATTTACTCTAGAAAAAATATTCATGAAGAACGTATCAAGCTGGTTGCTATTGGAAGTGAAATGTTTAAGGTAGTCAATAACTTCTTGCTTTTATACAATTCCAAGTAGTCTCTTTTTACATCGGCTTAACCGCTAGATAGTTGTTTCTTGTCTAGTAGGACTTCTAATGCAGAGGTTATCCTATAGGTCCTAACAGATGGATTGAGCATGACCGTGGGAGAGACAACTAGCACCCTTGACAATTTTGTAGGAGTGAGGACACTTATGTAAAAGTTTGTTGCAGAGATCAACTAGGAATTTCTGACAATCTCCTCTGAACTGAAGTATCTTGATGTCTTTAATTCCTTTCAAAGCTACTGATGCAGTGAACCCAATATCTACAGTAGAGAGTGATTTTGTTTTAGATTGTTTCTTTAAATCAACGGTTAACAATTTTTTGGAAGTATTTTATGAATTTATTACGTCACATTTTACAGTTCTGTTCATCAAGTGCTCAAGTAGTTTATTTAAATCTACAACCATAAATAGCAATAGCGGTTGATTGCTCTGATATTTGGTGAGAAATTGCTCCAACTCAAGTGAAACTGACAGCATGAATCCCAACTTTGATGTCAGAAGTTCATCTTTCACAAAATTGCTTAATGTTTGAAAGTTATCAGATTTTGGAGGATGCTTGTAAGAATAAAAATACTGATTGGATATAGCAGCATTGACATTGATCTATCTAACACCCTTGAGTTTTCTACCCAACTGATAGAACAAAACTTCATCGGGAAGAGAGATGATCTTGTTATTCTTTGATAGTCTGTACGTCTTGTTTAAAAATCTTTAAATAAATAATATCGTGAGTGCAAAAACTGGTTAGTAGTCTAACTAGAGTTAGCATGTGCTGTTTTGTAAGTACCATGGACAATGTGTAAAGAACAAGTTCCAAATTCCAGTAACTCAGGATCTTGGAGAATCTTCAAGTAACTTTTGAGAGCATTTAAAAATTTGAGGTTTACATTTGGTCCATCCATGGAAACTTTAAGATCCAAGCCCCCGTCTTTTAGTGCAGATGTAAAGTTCATTTATATATCTTGAGCTGTTGCATGACCTAAAAAGCAAAATCTTGTATGAATGTCATTTTCACTCCAGAAGCAAACTAACAACATCCATCTGGGTCTTCTGAGCCACGTTATTTATGTTCTCATCAAATTAAATACAATAAAATGAGCGATGATTAACCATATTCGCAAGGTCGCTTTAGAAAAAAGGATCTACTCCATACATGATGACATATCAAAGTTTTTTTTATGCATTTGAAATTTCTGGGCAATATCACTATCAAAAAACATTACTTTAAAAGTATCACTACAAGCAGAAAAACTTTCAGCAGAAGAATGTGTCATTACTTGACACAATTACTTGTCCACAATATTTCAGCACGAGAAACTTCATCTTTGACAAGGAAGCTCTGAATAGAGCAACCGGGTCTAGTTTCAGGTTTCAAAACTACTTCATGGTCATTAACACTAAAATGTACATCTTAATGTAGGCCTACAGCTGCAGTTTTGGCCGTAGCGACCAAGTCTAATTTTTTTTGCTCCCACTAGCAGCTTTCACTTTGTAAACATGCTTCTATCCCTTGGCATGAGATCAGATTGATTCCCATGTTACTTATATCAAAGTTAGTTTTACACAACGAACAATGGCCTTTACTTTGATCACAATCCACTTTTTGTAACCAAAGACAATAATTAAACACTGTACTGTCCAACCAATCATCTTTAAAAGAGGTTTTTCCTCAGAGTTTACTCATTTCTTCTTAAACACAAAGGTCACAAGATAAACACGTGGGATCTGCAGAATACTACACCAGGCCAAGCTTAGGAAAGGTAGTTTTTTTGGGGCGGATAAGGAAGGATAGGGGTGGGAAGGAGTGAGAGGGGGGATGAAGTGAAGAACACAACAAATACTGTACTGTGCCATTGGTATATCAAGGTCAGGCAGGTACACCAATAGTTTAAAGTGGTGTTTGAACTTGAGCAGTTACTAGTACTCATAATGGTTACTGCTGGGAAAACAGGGGGTAAGGGGGAGGTTGGCTGCTAGTGTAGTCAAAACAGTTATTTGTTTTTCTCTCTAGTATGTAAGGGGGAGGGAGGGCTTAGTGTAGAGACTGAGAATAGAAAGGTCAGCAAGTGAGGCAAACATCCCCACTGCAAGGTCATCTATATGGTAAACTAATTGTGTGGCAAACAAGATAGACCAGAGGGGGAGTAATTGAGGGGGGGGTAAAAATAAAACTGTCAGTAGTCCAAATAATATCAGAGGCCTCAAAATGCTTAATCCTTAATGCTTAGTGCTTAACCTGATGTAAAAAGGCTGAATATTTTTCCAGTATCTGATTCAAAATTCCAGTATTTCCCGTATCAAAAATAAAATCAAGTATATTTCCAGTATTGGTAGACACCCTGGAAAAGAACACCAATACAAATTGTTTACATACTACTTTTTTCTATTTACTCTCTACTAGCTTGTATTTAGAAGATATAATGTGCAATCTTCATTTTGTTCATTTATATAATATAATGCACTTATTATTCAGCTTTTTATTGAATAATTTGATTAGAACTCATTCATTGCATTGCTGGTCACATAAACGAAACCATTTCTTGCAGTGACCTTTTTGTTTTATTATTTTTATTTGTACACCACAAAAGTACAAGCAGATAATTAAATCTACCATACTCAAATATCAACAACAATCTATGATGGATGAAAATCAATATGCAACAAAAGAAATTTAAAATAATCCCAATAGAGAAAAGAAAAAAAATATGTTTTTAAACTAATAAGCATTTTCTTTATTTAAATGGATTGTTACTTAATGTAAAATTGTAGGCTGCTATTTGTTTCTATGTTTCCTACCTTAGGGGTCATCCATGAACCACTTAACCCTTTCTTTATGTGTGTGTGTCTGATGGGGGGGAGCTCTAATCTCTACATGGTTTTATGGGGGGAGGGGGGGGGGGTGT
>CABFVX010006544.1:14385-38902 GCA_902151425.1 Timema shepardi
GGGGGGTGTACATCAAAGTGTTACATAGCATTGAGCTTATACTTAAATTCTAATAGAATGACCTTAGGTGGTATTGTTTGCCCGAGACTATAAACGCCAAGCAGATTCGATAGCAAATATTTTCATGCATATTATAGTGAGTGACATGTTTATACTCACAACACTTGTTTAGACTTGTCCAATCCACTGACCCACTCACATGTTTTTAGTTGGATAACGGGTGTCCGCCGCCGTGGGCTTAATTTATAAGTATAGTTGAGTTAGAGTAAAATTTAGAATCCTACTGCACTTTTTTTTACATGGATGGGGAATAACTGCTTGTATTTGTATGGCTGTAAAAATAATGTCTTCGAAAAGAAAAGACTTGTTCATTGCTTTATTTATTGGGTATAAGAAGCGATCTCCAGAATAAACAGCGGAAGTTCTCAAAATGATGTAGTGAAATGGAACAAAGCAAAAGTATAGCATTTATCTCAAGGTAAGTTTGAGGAGTCCATCAATGTTATTTCTTCATACCAGCAGCATGTTGAAAAGGATAGCTTCAAATATCCTTAATTATTTTCAAAAGGTAATTATTTTCAAAAGGTAGGTGTATTTAAGCCTTAACCTTCTTACCTTCTCCCTTGTGATAAATATGTGTGTGTGTGTATATACACTCATTGGTTAGAACATTGGCGTACTAAGCCAAAGGTTTCGGGTTCAATTTCCATGTCCAGGAGTCATTTTACAATGTTCAGAATATGATATCTAGATGCGAGTAAATCCCCACTAAAACAAATATAATAATTGTACAAGTGGCAGCAATAAGCCAACTACCGAGTCGAAGGTGGCTGCGTTATCTGATAGCTCGTGATCTTAATAAATCACACATCTGTAGCTGACAATTTCCACACGTTCATCATAGATCTGCCTTAAAATATGAGTGAAGAATGACCTTGAGCACAAGAAAATTCCGGAATAGTTCAGTGGTTAGAGAATTGGCATACTAAGCCAAAGGTCCCGGGTTCGATTCTCATGTCCAAGTGTCATTTTTCAATTATCAGAATTAGATACTTTTGCAAGCACTATGTAAAATTCTGTGAGCGATTTTAAACCTATCCTTATACTATCTGTAGCTTGGGGACCAGACAAAAATTCTAAGTACACAAAAGTTGTCACACACGCTATACAACATTTTAGAGACTTTGATTTTGACAATTTATACATTTTCACCAATATGCCTGGTTGGAGCGCATTTGACAGAGTGGAGAAACATATAAAACCATTTAGTCGGCTACTCTTAAGTCTAGTCCTTCCATACAACATGTTTGGATTGCACCTCGATGAGAGAGAAGACAGTAGATCAGGAGCTTGAAATTAAGAATTTCAAGTTTGCTGATAATATACTAGCAGAATTGTGGAACAAACTCAAGGATGGATTCCAAGTAACGTTGAGTACATTAATCCTTGCATTGAAAAGGATGTACCAAGCCAGACTTAACCTGACTGGTATGCAGAACATGTGCAGGGAAGTCAATATCTTCTTAGGTATATAAAATTACAATTTTAATTTATTTGCTGAAATTTGCCATTTTTTTCATGTTGCTTTTATCAGAAAAGCACAAACGTTGCATCAATGTTGTCTTTTTACAGATTGTCAAGAGTAAAAACAAAGCATGCTGCAAACCATTTATAAGCAGCCAGCGGAAAGTGCTTCCTGATGGCGCCATTATTCCAATGTACCCACTAAAGCAGGGCACCGCATCTCTTTAAGTCCTGATTTCGGCAAATACTTTGCCTCGAAGAAGAGCATTAAGATTCCTACAAAACACCATCCTGAAAGCACTCTGAAACAGAGTGTAACTAGAGTGAAACCTGTTAATATCATGACCCGATGCAAAAAAGAGCTGTTGTGCACTTTTTAAGGCCCAGATTTAACTAAACACATTTAATGGCTTGAAAAAGTGGATGTAGATATAATGGACTTGTCAGTTCAAGGTGAAGTTTCACCCAATAAGTCAATCTATGTCGTTAAATCAATGAGTGATTGGCTTACTCCTATGTGGACAGATGACGTGGCTGTTTAAATATGAAGCTATTTCCTCTGACAACTTATTGGCTGCGGAGCAGTATTAAATTATTTGATTGTGATATTAAACTAACTGACTAGCTCATGTGAGGAGTGCATTGTAGTATTATATACTTTAGTAAACTCTTATACTTTCCAAATACTTGTATGTATGTACAGTTATTCATAAAAAATAATAATAATAATAATAATAAGTTCCTCTTTTAGTATCATGAAAACTTCCCTATGAAATAACAACATTCACTCTTGCTGAGAAAAGTTACATGACAAAGGTTGGGGGAGAGAGGGGGAAAGGGGTCTGGCTAAATGCCTACTTGCTGTTACATGCGGAAGGGAGGCTAAAAAAGGTAACAAAAATGCGTTACGTGGTTTATGGATGATCTCTTACTCACCTGTGGAAAAGTTGAAGTGATCATTTTTGCTGCAAAAGGAGTGCAAAATATGTTAGACAGAACTATATTTTCTTCCTTCACATGGTGCTCTTTTAAAACTGTCACAGCTTTAATGACAGTGTTACCAGTACCTTAACAAAAAAATATATATATTATTACAAATTATTTTAGTTTGTGCAGGAAAGAGTCAACCAAAATTATGGCTTTTTGAACCAATTGATAAAAACACTGACAAACATATTATAGTGAAGATAATGATTGGCAAACCTATGGGGAGAAACCAGTGGGAATACCTAGATGCATATTAGAATGGACTTTGAGATAGGGTGTAATGTGGTGGACTGGATAAAACTAGCTCAAGATAGGGATAGGTGTTACAATTAACTTTCGAGTTCCTAATGAAATAGAAAAAGTAACATACTGTACAGCATTTCATATAGTAAATAAACTATTTAAGTTAACATGTCTTTTTCTTCAAGTTTTATTGTTCAGTGATATAGCTAGGTTTTTTTTGTGCCTGGGGCTAGTTATAAAATAGTCATTCTATGTCGGAGCTCCCATGAGACAGAAGTAAAATAAGCTCAATAATTCTATACAGTTTATATTTATTTTTTATATCAATTACCTTATTCATTAAAATTTAAATATATTCTTTTAACCACCTAGTCTATACCCTTTTTGCCCACATGGGAAATGTAATGTATGCATTATTTTTTCTGTTATTCACTCAGCCACATCCAATTTGTTTTTAATTTTCCATCTCCAAAATGCTTAAATTAAAGGGAAAAGTAGGTGACAGACTAAAATAACCCTTTCTTCCTTCACCACGTCATCCCTTTAGGTAAAATGATACAGACAATCCAATTTTGATTCATTATCAACCAAGTAAAATGAGACTATTGAGTCATTATGTGTTAAATTGCAAATTATAACACCAAACACAAAAACTAGAGATGGAACGATCAAATCTCCAATTCCTTGAATCCTATGGTATTCAAGAAATTCAAGATTTTTAAAAATGTCAAAAAAGCATCTCAAGTACAAGTAACAATTTTAAGTAATTGGTAAAATAAATTATATAGACTTGTGTAGTTGGGAGAGTAACAGGGTAATAGGGTTCTTGGAGACACATGAAACATAGATTAAAGAACTTTTTAAAGACTAAGGGTGGTATGCAAGAATGTATAGTGACTATCGCTCCACCTTTTAACCTATGATCAGGGGTGAATTTATGCATAGGCCTAGTAGGCACATACTTACGTCGGCAGATTTTAGGGGCGGCAAATTTTGAATGACGAATAAAAAATATATATTTTTCTGCCAGTTAAAATAATTTTATGGCTTCATCGTGTGTGTGATTTTTGTGGTTTGCTGTATCTGCATACCAACATGAGCGTATCGCCTTAATTTATTGATAATCATCTTAATTGAAGGTCACTTATTGGATAAAAGGGATTTGTCTGGCATCATTGACCAGTTCACTCCAGAAATCAAGGTGAAAGATATTATAGACTATTTTCTTATTGTGTAAATGCTTATATTTTATCTGTAATAACATATTCTACAGTCTACTAGTACAGACTTTGTATTTTTAAATTATATAATATTTGAATTTGTGTGTTGTGATAGTGTAAGAGTAACTATTTCAATTTCTTAAGTCTTTGCTTAGATTCTTACTACTTTTAAAACCTCACTATAATAAATACTAAAATAATTTAAGCACTTTTTATCTGTCAATCCACAGATAGCACTTGTGTATATGGTATATATCTGTCGGTGTTGAGGGCTGATAGGGGCATAAACGGGACTTTAGAAGGTTAGAAATGAAGTTAATGAAGTTAGGAAAAGTGGGCGGCAAATTATCTCTATGGGCATCGGAGTCGTAAATCTGCCCCTGCCTATGATGATGCAAGCAAACCCACGCAAGTGTCCACTTAGCATCCACTTAGACAAGTTCTTGCATACGGCCCTAAAATTGCTATTTCTCGTACTGCCAAAAGCAAAACACATCAATAAAACCATTATAGGCCTTACCAACTTTTAAATAGTTGGAAAACAATAACTTTTCACTTCATTTAATGAACAGATAGGACTATAAAAATAGGAATCTAACTTTGTTGTCACTTAATTCACTCTCCTTGGTTTATTGGTTATTGCAGTCATTCTAGATTCAATATATATTGTAGTATGGCTAGAACAATAATTTAAGCACTAAGGTAGATGGGAGATGAACTAATAGCTATCGGTGAGAATTTTAGAGAAGACCTGTAATTATAAGTATTTAAAGTGTTAAAAGGTGGTCCAAAATCTCAAAAGAATTATTAAAAATAACAGTTTTAAAGCAAATTATAAAAAAATTGTGAATGCACATGAATTGAGATAGAGGAAATTAAAGAAAAACCAATGTATTTAATCGACAGTAGCGCTAAAGCATTTGTCAGAGATGTTAACACGGTTTCTCCTTGCCTTCATAGAGATGAGATCCCATCCCATGGGCGTGACTATCTCTGAGCTGATGACGCGATAACAAATAAAACAAAAGAAGCGGGAAGAGCAGCTAAGAGTAAAGTAAACAGCAGACAACAACTAATGCTTGATCAAAGAGACTGCACTAGATATTTCAAGCCCGAGTGCATCTTAAATCAGGGTCTTTACAGCCATTCTTTACAACAATTTAAAAAATAAATATTAAAACCTGTAAATTCCAGGACTTTTCAAGGCCTAAAGCAATTTAGCGACTTTTCCAGGCCTTAAACAGACACACATTGAATTCCAGGTCTTTCAAGGACCGTATAGACCCTGAAAACTACAACTAGGACAAAATGGTATCAATATCATTAATTTACTAAAAATATGTTTTATTTGTTGTTTATGACATAATATAAATGACAAAACAAAATTTTATTCATCAGTGGCATTAAGGCCTGAACAACTTATTTAAAATTCAATCATAAGTATTTTCACTTTAGAATTTTTAAAAAAAATGAATTTAGATTTGAGATTCAAAAGAAAATTTAAGATTCAGATTTTAGAAATATAGGATTCAATCCAGTTACAACAAAAACTAAAATAATCTATCCTGGGTATACATTCTTGTTTACCCTGAAAGGTAGCATTACCTTTACGGAAATACTATGGCTCTATCTCATAAGCTACACCATAATATAACAATTTAAGGCAAGCATGTTATCTTTCATGATAAATTAAGGGTACATTACTAGAATTAACAAGTGCATATTGCATATAATACCTTCTGTGAAAATAATCACAGTTCATGTTTATTCCCCTACTAAAATATTTTTTACAAGAGTTAATGAACATTTTTGATTTCTTTAGTTTGTCACTTGGGTTGGCCATCACCTCGCCTCTACCCCAAGCTATGTACTCTACTGCTGCTGAAAAAGTGGTCAGTCCAACTTAGTATGTTTTTTTTTCATTTCTGAGATCAAACCTTACTGAAATAAAATATTATTTAAGGCAACTCTTGTTAAAACAAATAAAAATTACCATTGAAAATGTGTTGTTTATTTTTAAAGATATTATTTAAATTGATGCGGCTATAATTATTGTAACTAACAAATATAATAGTTTGGTTATTTAATCCATAATTTCATAGATATGTTATAAAAATGTATTTCAAAATATTCTTATATTGCTCCATAAAAGTAAAAATAAGAGATAGTGCATGGAAAGGTACAGCTATACATACATAAAAACTTCCACATTTTTGTTAATCTTCTGTATTTTAAAATAATTTGAAAGGAACCTAGTTCCATTAAAAGTAACTTATGAAATGAGAAAGTTCCTCGTATAAAAGTATATTTTTAGTCTACAAGTTTATAAAGAGCTTCCCTACTTATGGTAAATCTAACCTGCAAATTAAATTGCTAAAAAATTTCCTTTAATTTATTTTACATACAAATCAATCTATCTTTATTAATAATAAGCTCCACTAAGGATGTAATTGTTAAACAAAATATCCAATATTTTATTATGATCTTATTATACAATAACTCAATAGAGGAGCCATCTTCATGTTCTTTCATAAAATCTAGCATTAATACTGGTATCCATACACTATCTAGTAACTATCATACTTTAATGTGATAGTGAAAAAAAAACCTAATAGTTTTTTATATATAGCTTCAATTTCCTCCTATTTGTTCGTAAACCAAAACTGTTAAGGGTATTATTTTTATTTAGATTCATCTCCAAAGGAACACATTTTAGATAAGTTTTAAAGTACAATTTGATCACACAATATAACTTACTCATAATAGGATACATTAGCAGTACTTTCCTAGTGGAAATACCCTCGGGTAAGCGAGCATATACTACTCGTGCCTCATGAGTATCTGCATCAGACTCCACAAGAATTTTGCCAATACGAATGGAGCGGCAACAGTCTCGTAATCCCTGCAGTAGAAGAAATAATTATTTTTTATAGAATAAAACATATAATGGTGACATAGTGTAAGTTTACTTTAATCAACATCAACCAACCAATTTATATATTCAAACCCTTAATCTATAACCATCATGATAGATGTTTGTAGGTTATTTTCATAAGGAAGATTTTTTCTGTGAATTGTTTTTAATATATTTTGAAACATTTAAAAAAATACAATATCTCTGTTCTATTTGATAAAGAAAGTAATTTAAGAATGGTATGTAAAACAAGTGTGTATAATATTTTGGGACTTATCATTTTATCAAGTTTGTGTTTTTATCTGCTTGCTTGTCTATACTTAATACTTTCTATCTGATCTTGAGATTGAAAAAAATAAAGCATTAGATTTTATAAAGGAAGTTTCTCTCATTTATGTTTCAGTTAGATAAACTAGTCAAATAAGGGACATTAAAAGGGCATGAATTGAGTTGAAAGATGACAAAACTAAAGCCACTTTAAATCAAATGTGAATAATTGGCAAAACAGATAGAATTTAATTATTTCCTTTCTAAGACAAATTAATATTGGATCTACAAAACATACATATGTATGAGAAAAATATTCAGGTAGATAAGGTTTTACTTACTCTATGGCATTAGGCATGTCAAACTTGCAAAAGTACACCACTTATTTCTATCTTGAGATTGTTTTATCCAATTTACCTCATTACACCCTAACTCTTTCAGATCCATTCTTATGGTATCGTCCCATCTGCTTATAGGTCTTCCCCATGGTCTCGCCCTATTAGGTTTGCCAGTCAATATCTTGAAGACTGTTCTAAATCCTGCTATTCCCGCTGCATGTCCTGCCAACCGTAATCTGGGAGATTTTATTATTCTAACAATGTATTGTAATGAGTACAAGAAATGTAACTCATCATTATGTAACCACCTCCACTCCCAACATCTTGATCTATTTTTGAAACAAATATCTCCCTAGGTACTTTGTTTTTGAACACCCTACATTTATTTTAGTCATATAAAGATTTCATGTTTTACAACCATAGAGAACAACAGGTAAAGCTAATGTTTTGTATATTCTTAGTTTTACACTCAGGAGAGATGTTAACAACTTACTGACCGAGTAATAGTATGCATTTCCCAAGTGCATTTTTTCCTAAATTCCACTCCATTATCATTAATGATAGTTAAAATGGCTCCTAAATATTTAAACTCGATGACCATGTCAAATGATATGTTGTTCACACTAAGTTCTAACTTATAAGCTTTTTGGGTCTGAATTGATCTAAGATGACACCAAATAGTGTTATTCCAAGCCCCAAAGCAAATATCTATAAGCAGCAGAAAAATTATTTTAACTAGCATACCTGTTCCATGGCTTCTCCACTTCGCACTATGCTTACACCACAGTTTCCTTTTTGATATTTTAGCCCTTCATATACAGATCCTGTGGGAGTTGTCACTTCACATTTGGAGAGTGGAAGTTGATTTAAGCTTTCTTCAATGACTAGACGAATCTAAACAACAATACAATTTAAAAGTGAGCCCTTGCAAAACTTTCGCACATTCAATCTACCCCCCCTCCTACTCCCACAAAATGATTTAGTCTTTTTTTAGGTTGTTCAAATTAAATACTCAGCAAAATAGCAAAGAGAGTTTATTTTTGGTAATTGATACAAAAATATTGTTAGATTTTTTATGTTAACTTATATTTTAAACAAACAATGTGTTTTAACGTAAACTGAGTATGCTATGTCAGAAGTCAGTAAAAGATCCTTTCCAATGATACCTTATTCATTGGTGTAGGCTTTGTATTAATTGAGAAAAAGAGATGTTGACAACAGAAATAATATAGGATTAAAAATGTATTTAGTTATGCCCTATTTTTGCATATACTTTGTGGAAAAGATAATGTAGTAGTGTATAATGTGAAGGTGTTATTATTAAGCACAGTATTAACATCTATTAGTCTTCTGTCAATTTTGTTGTATTCCTGGTTGAAAGCATTTGTTGGTACTTTAAAAAAAAGTTACATACAATTGTGTTGAAGACAACTTAAATGGGAACAGAATTTGCAGTGTAACTGCCACCATCTGTTAAACTAACATGGCACAGATTGGGAAGTTAGAGGATGGACCAGTCACAAGTCGACACAAATGTTTGGTTGTAAAATGGGTAACTGTACCATTCCTAGCAAATCACCGATGCTGGTGGTACATATGGCTCTTAAACAGGCTCCAAGGCGGACCCAACAGGTTGCCAACCATGAGCTCCTGTGTCACCCACTTTCCATTTCTATCACTCAAGCTACCAGCGAAATCCCTTCTACTTCCCCATGCCATGTTGGCCTCAGGTATTCTCCTATGAGCCTCTCTTATAACAACATGAACTAATCAGGGAGTTTGACCCTTACCAGAGAGGGGTTGAGGTACTGCTTACTTAGCAATTATTTGAATTGAGTACTCAGCCTTTCCCAGGTCTCCACCGAATCATGCTGGTTTGTCAGTACTAACATCGACCAACTCCATGCTTTCACAGAACGCCAGGTCATCAAATACTATGTCACTTCTCTTCACTTTCTAGTTACCCCCTCCACCTCTCTCCCAAATTGGTTGTTTTCTTGCCTTTCACCACCCATTAGATGATACTACAACTCTGCATATACACTAGCAAGGGTCATTTTGAAGGACCGATCATAAATTAACAGCACAGCCTCATGTATATGGAGCAGCATGGTGAACACATTCTATTTTGTTTTCGATTTAAATACTTTTCTTATTTTATTTGTTAGAGTCAAAAGATGGCTTTATTTCTTTTTTACAGCAATGGACTTGGCCTCATTTATGACGGAGATTGGTTATGCCTAAATGGTTGTTTATTTTAAATGTAACTTAGTAACCTTTGTTGACTTAGATGCAAGAAAAATATTGTATTCCTTTTTTTGTTGATCAATGCAAAGGTTTGTTCTATTATATAGTGGGACTATGTGTATATTGCAATGGTGGCAAGTGTATGTATTGTAGCTGTAGTTTCATTAGTTTAAGGAGTTCAATGCTCTTAACAATAGGTAAGGTACTTACATACTTACAGATAATTTAGGGACAATAGTAAAAAATAAGAAAAAAGAATCAGGATTAAAAAAAAAAATTAAACTACAAACATTTTTGTACTTATTATTAACCTTTTAATAGTCAATAGGACCACCTCTGGCTTTCCTGCACTTATCCACACGGTCTGGCATGGAGTCAACGAGTTTCAAGCACTCTTCCTTAGAAACATTTTTCCAGAGTTGGACGACATGGAACTTCAATTCAGCCAGGTTGTTTGGTTTCAGCCTCATCAATCTTGTAGACATTGTATTCTAAATATTTTCGATGGGGTTTAAATCTGGGCTTCGTGCAGGCTAGGGCAGAGTCTCGATGTTGTAGTCGTTAAACCAATTGCTAGGTTTTTTTTTGTATTTGTGTGCCGGGGAATTATCTTGCTCAGAGATAAAATTTTCTCCAAGGATGTTATTGATGGATGGCAGTATCACTTCTAGCATTTTGCAATACTGCTCACTATCAATGGAACCACTAACAATTCTCATCTCTCCAGAGCCTTCAGATGTAATGCAGCCCCATATCATAATCGCCTCTCCTCCCTGTTGGATGGAAGGAGCTAAGCATGCAGGCAGGAACTTCTCCGTCTTTATACATCACTAGGTACTCTAGCTATTGGGGGGTTGATATTTATCGGTCTAATCATGTTGCATTAGACTTTGATGCGACAGGTGAAACATTTAAGATTTAATAGAAAAATAATTAATTTTTAAACTGTTTTGTACTCAGAATGTATTTAATAGTTTCAATTCATGGAAATAACAATATAACGTATAAATATTGTGTGTTCTTCAGTAAATAATTTTAAATAGTGGCCAGTGTCATATCAAGGAATGGGTGCGCCCTGGCCCTAAGTAATATTCAGATGTTGTCTTGAGGGAAGTTAGAACCAATCGCGAGAGTGTGTTTGACAAGCTGGGTGAATTGGGGCAGGGGGCATTCCTTCAACGGATTAGTGGCGTGTGTAAACGTGGAACACAGATGGTTATTTGCTGGTTTTCTTTAGAACTAAACACACTTGCTAATCCTTTCTGTTTATTTAAATGAACTTATTTAGCGAAACAATGCCAGTGAACTTAAAGAGTTTATTGCTAAGTGACACAGAGTATTCATTGATTCATAATGTGTGGATTAAGTTAGTTTTGTTAATGTCTTTAGGATTTGTGAAATAATAATTTGTTTTTTGCGTGTAATTTATGGATTTATCGATATACCAGGAACGTCAAAGGTAAGTGCACAGCTAATGGGGTTTAATAGGGGTGTGCGAGCTTCAAACTGGCTTAAAAAAATCAAATTCAACTTCGTTTGGAGAAAAATTCCAGATTTTCCACTAAAAATATTGACAGCAGCATACTTTACTTGTTGTTGATAGGATGCTTAGTCACAGAGTTATTAAACTTCAAAGATTACATGTTGGTAGAACCCCGTAAAAATGGCGAGATGCGGTAAAGCAAAAAGTGGCATACAAAGATGGGATCAAGTACCTTTTCCTTTGATAGTTTTTAGATATGATTTAAAATGTTTTTGAAAAGCGAAATAAAATGAAACTGTCTTGTTACACAAAATCATCCTATTAAACAAAATAACACAGCTTAAAAAAATTACAAAATTAAGAAGAAATTAGGCAGAAATTTTGACCATGCTGTAATTTAATTAGTATTTTGTTGTAGTGTAAGCTAATTTTAGGCTACAAAATTGTCAAATATGCAGACAAATTTGACAAAGAATTTTAAAGCAAATATATAAGGTTCCAATTGTAAATTTTAATTTTGTATGCATTGTCTCAATATGTAAATAATACTTAAAACACCTCAGATAACACTAATTTTGAATAAAAATGAAATAACATCGAAAAGTGAGATTTAAAAAACAAAATTTAACTAGTGCAAAATCGAAACCGTTTGGATATTGTTAATCGCGGTGATTTAAGACTCACTATCGAAGTATGTTCTAGATATTTTTAAGTTAGCCAAAAATTATCAAGCTCCGGACTCGCACTAGTATTTTATAGTTAGTCTCAATTTATTTACTTTTCTTTTACTATGTATGTATATTAATAAATCAAACTAAAAATTAAATGTGTAATCTAAGTGCAATAAAATGACATGATAAAAATGATCATTAATAATGATTGAAAATACCTATTATGCATTACTTATATTTTAAGGGAAGATAGGAAGACTTGACATATATACTTAATCTGAAGGGGGCGTTAAGAATAAAAAGATTTAAAAATGTGCATCGAGTCAAAAAAGGTTGGGTAACACTGGTGTAGGTGAATACCTTTGGCAGTATTTATTTTAATATTACTTCATAGATTTGATATATATCAAATAATACAGCAAGGTGGATAGTAGCATCAGTTTAATAATCACTAGTAAAACTCAAGTTATCCAGCATGCCACTAAATAGCATGGCAATATGGCAAGTTTTATGGCAGGCTATGGAAAATAAAGCATGATCACACTAATTGGGGTGAGTGAGAACGTTCTTAAAGCATATATTAAAGTGTTAGATTTAAATGATTTTTAATTTTGCTATATGGTTTTTATAGTGATACCTAGTGAGTATAAAGTAGTCAAAATTGACTGGCCTTATAATGGTTTAGCTAGCTCCCACATGCATTTTATATAGAGTTTAAGTATGCATAGATATTAAGTATAGTTGGCATATTTTCTCTTAAAATACAACAAATATAAATCTTAGGTGTAGTGTACACTTCATTTACCCTGAAAGATAGCAGTCTTATTTTAACAAACTACACTATGGCTCTATTTTATAAGCTGCACCGTAGAACAATAGAAGGTATGCTAATTATTATTATTATTACTATTAGCACCGCGTCTTACTACCCTTTCAGGTTATACACACTTACGCTAATGTGTAATGGTAGGGTGATTGTGAGATGTAATGGAGGACCTACAGATTAACGTGGAATCCGAACCACGGCGGAGGCCTGGCATTCCCCACATTCACAAGATGTCTTGTCAGAGGTGAAGGAAGGGTTTGGTGATCAGATAAATCTGTGCCGGGACCGAGGATTGAACCCCGGCCGCCAGCACAGAAGTCTGACATCTTACCCCTAGACCGCCTGGTCACCTACGTATGATTATTAACTCTCAGGTTAAGTGTACTGTACATATTACATTTGTTGCCAGTGAGTTAAGTGATGACTGCACCGTGATCATGCAATGGTAAAATTTTTTTCAGTGTAACATTGTTTTAGCTATTTTTGATATTGTGGTCATTATTTAAACACCCATACAATAGCCTAATGTTATGTTAATTAATTATAATTGTTAATTTTATATAAATTAGACAGATTATTTAAAATTGATCATTTAGATTTTGTGTTAATCATATTAATCATATAATGTAATTGTTTTGAAAATGTAAGTTATGTTTGGATAAGTTAATTAACTTAATTCAATAAATTGACCATAACATTTGGAGTTGAATTAATGATTAATGAAAAAGTCACTAAATTGATATAAATGTTCAGCATTTAACTTGAAGAATAGCAGCTATGCAATATTTTAAAAGCAAACAAACACCAATATTAAAACTAGTTTATCAATGATATTTAAATGGAAAAAATATACATCTATTTCTAATTGGATAGTATTTGACAATTTCATCGTACACATTATAAAAATATAATCTGAAAATGCTTGCCTAGCTGATTTAGGGAAACTTATTACCAGCCATGAAATAACCCAGATGAGTAAGCCTAACTATTTACAATTGCATTCACCTGATGACATAGACTATGTAATTAAAATTATAGCACGTATGTAATTATATCTTAACTAGGGATAAGTTTGTAACAGATAAATTAATTCATACATAGGCTTATATATGTTGAAAGATGACACACGAGCAAATATATTTAAAGAAGCATTTGTGAATAGTTATTCGTACTAAATATTAATGTCAGTGTATTGTTGTAGATATATTTTTCTTTAAATGTTCAATCTCAACTTATTTTAAACATTTGTTGCACAAACATGTTAGCATTTTTATTCATAGGATCTTACTTTTTTAATGGAATAATCTAAAATTTTATTTAGATGTGAAGGATAAAATAATTGTAAAATGTGAAGGTAGAGATTCACCACAATAGGTACAATCAATTCATCATATCTTAAGAGGAAATAACAAATTGGTCTAAAAATAAGCTGTAATTTCCAAACATGACCTTTAATCATACTATTCTATAGTGCGCTACAAATTTTGTACCTATGAGAAATGAGAAACAGTTTTAATTTGTGCAACAGATGTTGCCCTTTCCTGTTCAAACCCAAAAAGATTATTTATAAATAGATGGAGCTTAATATGTCTAATGCAGCAGTTCCCAAACTTTTTGAATCATGGAGCACTTTTCAGGAAAGATATTCATAATGGAGCACTGCTGTTACCTCGATGCTAAAAGGTATGTACACTACATGCATTTTTTGTTGTTTTTACCTAACTGCATTTTTAAAGTTGTTAGTCGATATTTTACCATATAGCAAAAGTACGAATTTTTTAAATTCTAAATAGCTTATATTTTGATCTAAACTTAATTTTTTCCATTGAAAGCAATTGAAAATTGTAACTTTAAGGCAACATTATTTTCACATAGCACTACATATATATATAGCACTAAAACGAATGACAACAGTTTTCACAATATTTTTATGTGTATATACATATGACGAATGAATTAATTATTTAAATAATAATAATATATATAATTGAGATTTAAGAAATTGGTAATTTCTGCTTATGGAAGGTAAATTATACTTCTTTTCTTGTGATCAAATTTATAATGAACTGAGGTAGTATAGAAACATAATTAAATAGAAAACTGGGAAAAAAAAGACAAAAACCCTTTGGGCTTATCAGGAGTTCAAAGACATCTACAGTAAAATAAAAATGTCAATCTCGAGATCAATATTTTGAGTGACATGATTCTTTCTCTATACTTCATATGCATTAAAAAGAAAAGAAAAACATTAAAATACTGTTTATTCACCATACCTTTATACCTGAATTACAGTTGGAAAATCATATGTTTAGGTTTTGGGCTGCCAACAGTTGTACAAGATTACTATTTTGCTAAAACTGACAAGTTTTTCAGTTACATGTTAAACAGTAAGTCCTACTATAACATTGCCTATTAGAACGTTGTTTGGTTACAATGTTGTTAATAATCTGCGACCATTTTTTTTACATAACGTCCGCTATTGGGTACGTTGTTTTTCAGCTGAACACGCGCCAAGTGTCAACTACCTGGTTCGCATTTGTGTGGGCCTAATAGGCCTATGAGTCATGCAGGTCACATCAGAGATTTCTATCCCTCCCGCTCCCCATCTTCCATACAAGTCATTAATAATAATAATATAAATATAAATGGGTATTTTTACGCGAAAACATATATTTTGTTTGTGTACAGTATTTTAAATTTGGAATATTTTACTTGAAACTTGATACTTTTTGCACCAGATTTAGAGACTTTCAGCATTAATGATTTGGCAACACTTAAAGATGGTGCAAGCTATGAGCAGTTTTGTTCAAGCATATGAATTTTTGTTTGGCTTTCTTTGTAGTTTTTATATTTTATTTCACATGAGTCTTTTTGTTTATCTTTTGTGTTTTTATATTTAATAAAGTTTAAGTTTGTATGTGACTTGTGTTTACCATTCTTTGTTTTTATATATAATTTTTTAGTAGGCGTGAAACGTGTGTTTACTTGTTTTGTTTTTTATTTTAGCTAAGGGGGGCGGGGGCAGGGTGTTATCTGTTTGCAATGGCATCTAAGCGTCCATGTAATTTATCTAACACTTTAATTGCAAAGAAAAACAGACGATTAATTAGTCTGGTTGTTAAAATGGACGTAATACAGCAACTCGAATCCGGTCAGCGCGGTGTAGACATTGCTGCAGCTTTGGGCCTACCTACAACTACTATTCACACTATAGGGAAAATTACCATGAAAATTAAGTGCAGTGTGGAAAACTTTTCAGGGCTCAAGTGAGACAAAGGTCAGGCGTACACGAAATGAACACATTGAAAGGATTGAGTAAATGCTTTCGTTGTGGATTGAATCTCAAAACCAACGTAGTGCCCTAGTTACTTTAGCCATTGTTCAAAGTAAAACTAAATCTTTATATCATGACGTGTTAAAGCCTAAGGATGGTGAAGGCTCTAAAGAAGAAACTTTCAGTGCCAGCCGAGGGTGGTTCGATGGTTTTAAGCACCGGTACAATTTTCATAATATTAAAGTGACTGGTGAAGCTGCAAGTTCTGACAACATTTTGGACGGAAGCCTTTGTTGTCGAACTTCAAAACATCATTGAAGACGGCAGATACAAACCAAATCAAGTTTTCAATGTTGATGAGACTGGACTGTTTTGGAAACGTATGCCTGCCATAACTTACATTTCACAGGAAGAAAAGACAGCACCAGTTTTTAAAGCTGCGAAAGATCGTGTCACGCTGTTGCTAGGTGGGAATGCATCTGGTGACTACAAGATGAAGCCATTCCTGATTGCCAGATAAGAGAATCCACGGGCTTTGAAAGGAAAGATGAAGGAGCACCTTCCCGTTATTTACAAAGCCAATAAAAAGGTGTGGATAACTGGTGCCATGTTCTGTGAGTGGTTGAAAGTCTATGCAATACCCGCGTGGAATAGGTACTGTGCGAAGGAGAATTTAGATTTCAGAATTCTCCTTCTCATTGATAATTCTCCCTCACATCCTCATGACATTCCTGACTTGGATGAGCATGTGAAGATTGTTTTCCTCCCTTCCAATACTACGGCTTTAGTCCAACCAATGGACCAAGGTGTAATTGCCACTTTCAAGCGATACTACTTGCGACGTACGTTTGAGCAACTTGTCGCAGCTACAGATAGGTGAAGACAAGACCAGCATCAAGGAGTCTGGCGGAGCTACAATCTCCTTAACGCCATCAACAACATATCCATGGCTTGGCAAGAGGTTTCCCATACATGCCTCAACGCAGTGTGGCAAAATCTATGGCCTGAATGCGTCACAGATTTTAAAGAATTTGAAGAGATTGTGCCATGTGCAAACACAAACCTCAACATTGCTCGTGAATCTGGAAATGGAGGACATAGAAGAGGTGGTGAACGCCGAGATTGAGGAACTCACTAACGAGGAGCTACAAGAGCTGGCCCATAATTCAAGCCCTGAATCTGACAGTGAAGAGGACAAGCCTTCATGCACATTTACTACGAAGAGCATGGCTATTACATTTCACCGCATTCAAGAAGGACTTCAGATGTTGGCCGATGAAGAGCCTGATGTAGAACGCAGCGCAAGAGTTCACAGG
Organism: Timema shepardi; assembly: GCA_902151425.1. Taxonomy (NCBI): domain Eukaryota; kingdom Metazoa; phylum Arthropoda; class Insecta; order Phasmatodea; family Timematidae; genus Timema; species Timema shepardi. The sequence continues at coordinate 31,696 of CABFVX010006544.1, forward strand.
ACTGTCATGGAGGGCCTTACATGTTACCAGGAAATTTACAAAGAAAAGAAATGTGCCGCTAAGCAACCAACTATCCATGCATTCTTTCAACCAGTAGCCGCCATGGTGACACATGAGGGGAATAAGATTATGAGTGGTGAGCCAGTCCCAACCACGTTCCGAAATTAAACGTATTCCTGTCTTGTGCTGTTTCCGCGATATGATACATGTATTTGTAAGTATTTTGGGGGGCCTTGGAACCTAATTCCTACACTTAACATCGATTCTTATAGGAAAACATAACTTTTATAAAGTTGTTTTCTATAAAGTTGCGTTTCTCAGGAACATAACACAACGTTATGAGGATTTACTGTATTTTGCATTTAAAATAATGTAAACTTAGGTTTCTCACACTCTTTCATTACTTTTAATAATTTATTTTTATCCACTCAGAAACAATATTTTAAACGTATTTAAAAGTTCTTATTCCTTTTGGAATGTTGGAGTTTGTAATATAGTGCATATATTAATACCTTTTAATACAGGCATTTTATTTACTTGGAAAAAAGAAAATACTTGTAATTCTTTTTATACATAATAAATTATTTTATTATTATTTTATTGTATTTCCTAAATAAAATATTTTTATCCACTATGTGGGTGCACCAATGTAATAAACTTGTTTGCGTCATGATCAATCACATGGTTTAAATTTTGTCAATTGCCAATTTGAAGCTGTCTTTGTTATACCTTTTGTGAAAGTGCTGTAAATAATAATTTTTTTAAGTGGAATAAACAATAAATAAGCTTTGTACCCAGCTCAAATAAATATAAATAGTTTGGCCTAAATTACTGTGGTTAACGATCAAATTCCTAGATGAACATGTCTCCATTACAGTTATACAACATGACAGATGTAAACTGTTAGCATAGGTATACATTAAAGATTATTTCTAGTAACCTTTTGAGCTCAATTGGTGCGTTTACTATATTTTACATTTCAAAATGATGGCAAGATAGTTACAAATATATCGTTCTAAAGATAATAATGTGAAAAAACAAAATATTTCTACCAAATATTTATTTTGAAATTTGAATTATGTCCAAGAAACTTGAAAAACAAATATTTGTAAATCTGACAAAAATTTCATAATAGAATTTTTACAGAGGCCTAATGCATTTGTAGAAATAGGGATTTTGATCATAGTAAAAAGCCCCTTAAGTGGAGCCAGCCAAAGCATAAACCCCCAACTCTACTAGTGTTATAAGTACTGTAACAGGGAAGTTAATGTATCGTCACCCGAGAATGCAAGTGTTCTATCTCCAAAATGGTTAAATTTGAGATATTTGGTGTATACGTTTATTTAGAATGCATATGATCCACCTGTGGCGAAATTGAGACTATTAAATAATTACTTAAGAAGATACAAGCTCGAGTTGTCTTCTAGTAACATTGGTTTTATACACAAGGTCAAACTTCAATGCTCTTTTACACAAAAGTGAAAAATTGGACATAGAACACTTGCATTCTCGGGTGACGGTATGTTGGGTTGGTAACACCAAAGTCACCAGTCAGCTCTAAAAGAAAGATAATGTGATCTGTAGTGAGTAGTTATCATCTGTGTGTGAAACAATAGGGTTATGATGTCGTTAATATAATAACTATGCTAGTATAAAGTTAATTATTAATGTCTTTCAACTAACACACAGTGGCACACAAAACACCTAGGCCATAAACAAGCAGGCTATCTATTCAGCGAAATTTTATAGGCATATCAAAACATGCCAAATTACTAAATACAAAGTCATTGAGGTTATCAATCCCAACTTTGACCAGGGAGCTCTTTAAATTTCAATTCCTTGTATGATCTTTTTTATTTCCTTGTAATAATGCAGGTGAAGTTATAATTCAGTCCTAGAACATAGTGTGTAAGAGGTTAAAGAGAAGTGTGAAAGAGATCGAAATGAATGTTAAGAAAATGAGTTCGTAAAAAAAAGTTCAATCAGCCATAGTTGATAATTCTTTAAGAAACTAAGTGGTTGTTAATTTTGTTTGAGTTATCACAAGTACATAGAACATGATAAATAATGAATATAAATATGCTTTCTTCTCCTACTGTGCTTCAAATATTTCTAGATGGTGTAACTCGATAAAAATTTTAAACTCTAGTTTATAGTGCATTTAGACCTAATTGGAATTAATTTCATATGGTTATTTATTGCTTTATTTAAGGCGAAAAAAATAATCAATTATATTGTATCAGATGAAAGCAAAAATTGAATAACCAGGCCTCTCTGCTAAATATAGAACACAAAAACAAAATTAAATGTACGTGCTGAAAAAATTCTATGATAATAAAATTCCAGGATGAATCCTTGCATTTACCCAATATTTTTATTTTTAATTTCTACAATTTTGTCATACTGCTCCAATATGCTGACATACACATGCATGCAAGCATGCACACACTTACACACACCATAGAGAAAGGAATAACACTAGAGAGAACGAAGGATAGGGTAAAACTTAGTCTAATTTAGAAGAATGGAAACTGTAGTTCTGTCGATTCACTGCAGAGAAGCACTGACAAACATACTTTCAATTTTGTACTCTTGTTTTTGCACCACGAAACCCTTCATTATTAGACTTAGGTTCCAAAGTAAAGAGTAGATTTCTCAGAGGAACTGGCAATGTTGTAAATGACCCATCACCAATGTTAAAATATAATAAACCTGTCCCAAAAAGAGAGTTGCAAGGGCGAGGAAGAAGTTCTCACAATGTCAACCATTAATGACCTCATCCTGTCCCCCCCTCTACCCCCACTGACTAAGATCACTAAGCCATACCAAACAGCACCAATACCAATAATTGCTATAGAAAAAAAAGACTACCATCTATTCTGTAGGTAATGTGTCTGGTAAAGGATGAATTATAGTTTGGAGAAAAAAAATAATCAGGCTCTTTTCTTTTTGTAGTCAATAAATATCTGATAAGACATTTATAAAGTAATTTGCTCGGATAGTCAACACCTTAGGTTGTTTTGTCAATGTTCACTGTTGTGAAACTGACGTGTTGTTGGATTAAGTAGTTGTCTCTTCCAGACTGACCTATTTGACTTAAGAACATGTTTCATGTTTGGAAACATTCGCATGATAGTTCTGCGCATTTGTTTAATATGATTTTCAACACAACCACACTAGACTAAAAGGAAAGTGGGAGTAAGCTACAAAAAGTTATAAAGAAGAAAGACATCAGCAACAATTTGGTAACAATATGAATGTTTTATTTAATATAATAACAATTTAAACAATGATTTACATGGCCTCAAAAATCCATCAGGGGTCGGGTTGAAAATCATATTAAACAAATGCGCAGTACTATCATGTGAATGTTTCCAAACATGAAACATGTTCTTAAGTCTGCAAAAATAAAAGCAAGGTTAAAATTGAAATGAAGTACTCACGCAAAAGTAATATTAATAAAAAAAGGTTCTAAATTGTCATTTAGTAAAGATACAATCATAGAAAAAGTACAAATAATAATAATAATAAACACTAGAACATATTTACAAACAACTCAACATCACAATGCAATATAGCATATTCCCCAGAAAGTGTGTACATGGGTTGATTTTTATTGTTTTTCACAGAGCTACCACTGATTGAGCACTAGATGATCATGTAAGCTAGTATGGATGTGGCCAAACTTTTTCAACATGCTGAAATGATAAGTATGAATGAAATTAGTAACACAGGCTTTAAAGATACAATATTAGGGGGCATTCAGCTATTATGTAAGCACCTTAGAAGGGTGGGGGTTCGAGCATTGCTTATTTTTACTGAGGGGGGACTCGTAACAATACTTAGGTAAGAAAGAGAGACGGGCAAGAATGGAGAAGGGTATATAGCTTACTTTTTTTTTATAGTTTCAGTCGAGTGGAAATAAAAATGTATATAATTTTAAACCTTTTTCAAATTTTACCTGTATAATACAATAAGTTTAAATTAATTGTACAAAAGTGTTAATTGTGAAATATTTTGCACCATTAATTTACACCTCTCATTAATAATTACCAGCAATTTATAAATTGCATAAGAAACCATGGTTATTGCTGTGATCAAATTATATAAAGAAAAAGTCAATAAACATTATATAGGAAAGAGGGTGGTGGTTTTTGCCTATAGTAGTTTAGGGGCCCCAAAATGGCCAAAAATAAATTATGTGCTTATTATGGGGGTGCAAAGTCCACTTTTCCAATTTGAAGCAAACTCAACTAAAATAAATGAAAGATTCTCAAAGTAAAATCAAGGTTCTAATATTTTTGGCTGATTGTTTTATGCTTGAAAACTTTTATTTATTTATGTAGTTTTATGCACTTAAATTACTTGAAAAAGTTTTATTGCAAAATTGTTTGTTATATTTAGTTTAATTCTAATAGATCAAGCTATCCACAACCTACAGGTCAATTAATTTAGATTTTCTCCATATGAATATTGTTTAGTACTGTACATAACAGCTCAGAATGACAATAAATTACCGCTATTGGCAAAGATTTACAATGGTAGTAGTTTCGAAGCTTCACACACCCCTACTAGATCTTATGTAATACTTGAACACCCCCTTATTTAATATGAGTTTTTAAAAAATATTGATTACAGATAAAAAATAAAATATTTTATAAGCTAAAAAACAAACATTTTTATAGGTTATTTTAGCATTAAATTATTATATTTTTGCCAAGTATTTTAACTCCCTAACATTTCCCTGTTTATAGCTACCACGAAAATGTTTTTTTATTATTTTTATTTTGCGATTCAGTTTGTCATTTAATGGAATTAGAGTCATTTTACCAATTAGGATATATCTTAATAACATGGGGTTTCTAAGAGGAGTTTTTGGAACTACAGTAGCCCCATGACCTCTTTGGTGCTGACTGAACGCTCACAGCTGACTTCCGACAGCTGCTAAACACATGTTTTTGCAGATCATATGGTTTGGCATAAGGATACATAATTTGGTCTGGTAACTTTTCAAAGCCGTCAGCTGTCAGTCAGCACCAAAGAAGCTACTGTATTTATCAAACCCTTAAATAAAGGATGAAAGGATAGTTTACTTAAGGGTGAAAAGAGAAAAATTGCTTTTCTCCAGATCGACTAACGATTTTGAATAAATTTCAAATCTAGGCACTGTTTAACATTATTAACAAAATGGCAACTAAAATTTTCAAATTAAAATTACTTTGAGGGTACTTTGCATTTGCAGAAATTTCCAAATTTAAATCATATCTTGCTATTATTTGAGATGTGAAATAACTTATCGCTAAGTTAAAGTAATATAAAAAAAAACACTCCAACCTGAAATATATTTTTATAAAACTAACAGTTTCTGTGGTTTTGGCATTTAAAAAAAAATGAGGTCCAAGAAATTGATTACACCAATTGGTGAACCGATTTGTTATTTCTTTAGATTTTTCACTCAGTATGTTTCTGTAACAGTTAACATTATTTCATATAGTGTATGCTCTTGGTTGGAATATTTCTGAAAAAATTGTCTTGTTTCACACAGATTGAGAAAGTATGTGTGGTGCACTGTACCATTTATTTGTTTAATATACCCAAATTATAATTATATTGATAAAATGTATCTCAAGTATTGGTTAATTGCTTATGGCCAGGATACTGGATTTCTTGCATTCTATTGTGAAGAGCGCTACAGTGAATTCGATGACCTTATTCCATTGTACAGTTTTAGCTTCTTTACAAAATACACAGTGCTGAGGTGGGAAAGTTTTAAGCTTAAGAACTCAAAAAATGCTGAAATGACAGAAAAAGTAAAGTTAGGAGAGCTATATATTTATAGGAACAAATCAAGTATTTTAGAAAGTAAAAAAACGAAATGAGGGACATAATTTGTAACAATATGAAATCTAAGAAGAAAAACACAGTGAAGACACACTTGAGGTTGCTGCCTTTACTCAGTATGTTCAGAAGGCCCTTGCAGATTTTGGAGCTGCGTGTGGTGAGTTTCTTCGCTATGGCGACTCTCCCGCTCACACTTTTCTTTTGCCGCCTGGAGGGTTTCGCGATGCATCTCTGCGTCAAACTTCATCCTGAGACGCAGTCGCTCCATCTCCAGGCGGTGCAGCTCCTCGGCCTGCCGAATATCCAGCCGATGCCACTCCTCGGCCCGCTGCTGGTGCTTCTTGGCCTCCTGATGGTCCAACTTGGCCTCTGCCAAACGCTCACAATGCAGTTCCTTATCCCCTTGGATGATGATTTTTGCCCTCTTCTCATGTGCGCAGACAGTCTTTTGCAACTCTTTTGGCGGATAAGTTTCAGGGTCAGTAGTGGTGGTGTGGGAGAGGATGGTGGTGGTGTGGGAGAGGATGGTGGTGGTGTGGAAGAGGATGGTGGTGGTGGTGGTGAGGGGGATGGTGGTGATGCAAGTGATGGGATAAATTAGATGCAAGGGGAAGTGTTGCTCAGGTTGCCCGGCACTTGATCAGGTGTGAGGAATGACAGGGGCTTGCTGGTACTACTTGTTGTTGGAATATCTGTGCACAATGAAGGACATCACGAATATAACAAACATAACCACAGACTGGTTTGGATAAGAAGGAACTTTCTCAACATTTTAACTGTCATAAGGACACTCATAAAAAGAAATAAAAATACTGAAAGTATAGGAATATTGATAAGTGCATATTTAGTTTTCTTTGAGAACTTAATTCAAGTCAATAATTAATTTGTGTATTATATTTATTTTTTATATACTTTTAGAGTAGGCCTACACAGTTTGGAGTTGTATTACCACATCTATAAATGTAAAAACTGTAATAAAGACATGCCTAATTACACCGCTCACTTACGGGGCGGACAAGAAACTGCACACATCTTAAGAACACCAACTCCATGTCTAATCTATCCTCACTAACTTTCTATACACTTCCCTATCCTTGCATACATCCTTCGCTTCAGTAACATATCATACACCGAGTCCACAGAAAAGGAAAGAACAGAGCCACAGCCCCTAGGTTAAAAATGTTGCACTCCTTTTCGAGGCTTTACTCCTTCAACGTTGAGATCGCTAGGTGCGACCCCCAGTGACTACAGCGCAATCAAGTGAGCATTTTTGAAATGAGTCACTTTAAACTCGAATGTACTAAAAGGCAGATACAAAATATGAGCTCCTGTCGGCTGGCGGTCACCTAGCAAGCTTCAAGTAGCA
>CABFVX010006545.1:0-21020 GCA_902151425.1 Timema shepardi
CAAGTTGTGATTAATACACGTCTTGTCAGAGATGAAGGAAGGGTTTGGCAATCAGATAAATCTGTGCCGGGACCGAGAATTGAACCTCTGACCCTCAGTACAGAAGTCCGACACCTTACCCCTAGACCGCCAGGTCACGCTAACTCGGCTATTCACACAGGGTGTTTATAGAGATTAAAACAAACTAGTTACATTAAATTTTTCCTTTGCGCTTTCTTTAGGCGCTAGAATAATCAAGAAGAAAATAATAAAGGGTTTATAAAATCAAAATGAAAATTTCAACTTTTCAACTTTGTTTATGAGTGTCTCTACTATGTATAGAGTCTTGGAAAATAGTATTGTCTTCATTGCAGTAAACACAAAACTATTGTAATGTTTTAATATTTGTCAATATTTAGCTCAAGCATCTGAATGACAATAATTATCTTAGCTACCTAGGCACAGGCCCGGATTAAGGCACGTGCCAAGTGTGCCATGCACAGGGGCCCCCACCCGGCAAATAAATGAGTTTGACTTGTCATATTTATTTTGTAATAATTTTATATTTCAATATTTTTATGTTTTTTCGTAAAATTTATTCCAAACTAATCTAGAAATTCCCTTATCGAAGGGCGCTGGTAGCATGGTCCTACAGTCCATGCTGATAAATTAACGCAACCTTTGATTTTTGTAAACCGGAAATACTACATATCTGCAGAAGGTACCTTTGACTTTTCACGGAAAAATAAACATTGACTTTCTATTGACAATAATTTCTGAGGGAAATTATTAATACTGAAGAATTAACTAAATGCAATGTGAGAAAAAAAACGCAAAAAAAAGTTTTAAATAATAAAATATTTTTATATTACTATTTTATCTGAAAACGGTGGACTAAGTAAAATGCAATTACACTGAAATAAGTCTATGATTATATGATGTCCAGTATTATTGTATTATTAGCTATTAATTTGCGGTACTAATCCACTCAGTATATAATAGACCGTATAGTTTAATAGTTACTATAGTACTAATAATTAATATGATAATAACAAAACGCACGGTACTCACCATGATTGCTAATTGTTCGCAAAAAATGTTTGTCTCTAAACAAAATTATCCATGTATTATATATGTATACGTAAGATTCATAATCATTAATCAGGGAGCTAACTTCTAATGACCCCAAGTTCTATTTGGCACAGGGCCCCAAAAGTGTTAATACGGGCCTGCCTAGGCATCCCCTTAAGGTGGAGATGAAGGAAGCGCGAGTTTAGGTCAGTGGTTTTGCAGTTTTTATAGCAGAACATTTTTGTCGGCCAAAATAAAATATTGATCCAGTAAACAAATTAAGCTTAATTTTCTTCACATGATGATATCAACAGTTGTTGAATATCTGTAATGAGCATAGCAGCATTAGATGGTACTTTTTTAAATAAAGAGAAAAAGTTGTCATTAAATGCCAGGATACCTTTGATGGATATTCAACAATTACTGTGGAGGTCACTAAGTGAAGAAGATTAAAAACTCTGTTTCTACTAGATAATTATTTGATTTATTTTGACCAAAATAAGTTTTGATAAGAAAACTTCAAAAATTGCAAAAACTACTGCCCTTAAACCGTGTTTCCTACACTCCCACTTTCACCTCATACGACGAATAAATCACCCTCTCCCTCCCGTTGTATTTGATTCTATAGTTTAGGCCAATGCTAAAATGTGAGAGTAGACAGAGAACGTACCAATATCCGTTTTAGAGGGGAGGAAAGTCATGTTTTTTGCGGAGTTGAGTGTACTAGGACTCCTGTGGGAGCCGTTTCGACGTCGACACCGTCTCACCGAGCTCCACTCCAGGAGATTCAATAACGGGACCTGAGAATTACGTTCGGCTGTAAATTTATACCTTCTCCGGGTCCACGGAAATACGTTTAGAAGTCGGCCTAGAAGACGTCGGTTGAAGGTTTCTGAGCCAACCAAAATAACTGCGGCAATTTTATTTTCATTCATAGGAATGTTAACCCGCTTCGGTGGCCGAATGGGGTTATGTATGGCGTAACTCTCTTGTTAAACTGTGGCTTACTGATGACGGGGAGATCGGGGTTCAAATCCTCGTAGGGTCTACTAAGGGTGGTTTTGTATTAATATACACATCACCCGATTAGGTGGACACGTGGTCTTACGCGCTAATCCCGTGTTGGACTAGACTGCCGAAGACGGGGAGATCGGGGTTCGATCCAGGTCGGGTGCAACGAGGTTCTCTCCTAAATGGTTTTCCACTCTTCCTTCAAGCAAATGCGGTGCATTTCTTCTAAATGAAGTCCACCCAATCCCTAACCTATTAGTGTAATTAGTACACAGGCGTATAACCTAAATATGTCGTAAGACGCAATGCTAAAAAAAAATCCGAATGGGTATTTTTCCTATATTGTAGACTATTACACTCTCTTTACGCAAATACGGGTACATTTACTCTTAGCTTAGCCTTCACAATCCCCAATACATGAGCGGAATTAGAACAAATATAACCCGAATACGTAGAGAGACAATGGGCTAAAAATAAATAAATTACCCGCGTCGGTAGTCACATGCTATCTCGCAACACACTCGTGTTTCTGTTAGACTGGAATGCCGGTCACTGGGAGATCTTTATTCGAGTCCCCAGTCGGGGGTAAACTACTGAGGGTGTTTTTTTCTAAAGTTTCTCAATCTCCCTCCACGAAAATACGGATAATTTCCCCCTAAAAATGTTGCCTTCCTCATCCCCACCCCATTATCATAATTAATATATGCGTAAGGCCCAAGGGGGTTCTCAGAAGCGAAGGGAAAATAAATACATTTGGAAGCTCATAATGAATATCCCAATCATAAACTTGTATTGACCAGAGATATTATTATTATTTAGCACCACGTCTTACTACCCGTTCGGGTTATACGCTTTAAGTACTAATTACGCAAATGAATTAGGAATTAAGATGGTTAAATTAGAGGAAGTGAATCCGCATTTGCGTGGAGGGAGAGTGTAAAACCATTTAGGAAATACCACTCTCAGTTCACCCGAACGAGATTCGAACCTCGATCTCTCCGTCCTCAGCAGTCGAGCTTAACACGACTAGCACGTTAGCCAACTACGCCACTGAGGCGGGTGACCAGAGATAAACTTGCACCGGCAGTCACACGGTAGAATAGGTTTTACCAAACAGGTCAAAGGTTTGAGTGCACCGGGAAGTGGTTCTATCCTCGCTAGTGCGGATACCTTTCATCTAAATAGCCTTTTCCCAGTACTAATCCTCAGATTAATCTGATAATGACCATGGTGTTAATCATGTATTAAGTCTTAAAAAAACTAGACAGAATCAAGAGTTTTAAATTAACGCTGAATTTACACACATACAAAAATGAACGGTTTTCGAATTGTATTTCATTTAAAAAATAATATACTAGCAAGAAGAGTCATTTAAAAAATGTACAGTTTTTAAAGACACATCTACAAAGATAGGAATATCAGTAAATTGAAAAACTAAATATAATGGGCTTACATAACTAAATGTAATACTGCGTTTCATGACCTATCTTGTTTGTGCTTTCTAATCTACACTGTGACAAATTTTTACTGAAAAGCAAGCGAATATGCATTAAAAAAAGTTTAAATTCGATGTTTCATTAAATATTTTATAAGTTTGCAAAGAAAAAAAGTTTCACAACAAAGGTGATAAAATTGTCTTATATTTAAGACAAAAAAAAAGAGGAGAAAACCAAGATTTAACTTACGATTTAACTTTTTATTTTATCAGTATAGGTGGGCACGCGGACTTAGGCGCCACACACGCTAACACACACTCATAAACACCCTATATATATAGCAACGCGTCTTACTACCAGTTTGGGCTTTACGCATATGTAGGATACTAATTAAACTAATGTGTTAAGGATGAGGCTGGTTGAATATAGAGGAAGTGTACCAGCATTGAATGTAGATATATTTTAAAACCATCAAGGGTAAACCAACCTCAGTACACCCGAGATAAGGATTGAAATCCCAATCTCCCAGTCCAGTCTATTATGATAGTGATGCTTTGGACCAATCGACCCCCCGACGATCTCATATCTACCCCATTAGAGTAAATATGCGGATATCGCGGTTAGCCCAGTGCACAAAATAATACTTTATTTTATTTACCTTTTTTTAGTTTAATAAAAAATCAAAATAAAATCTACTTAATTTTTAGTATTATTTCTTTATAAAAGATCTTTCTCATCACTCTACGCGGTCTACGGAGCAATTCTTTACAACAAAATAACAGCCCACCATTTCCCCAACTATACTGCCAACGTTTAGAGGAGAAATATCCCACGTAAAGCTATCATCTTACATATATATTTTTACTTTCCGCTCTAGGAGGCAAATATATTCCCCCCCTCTCCTGCAACCCTTTATAAAAGGCACAAAAATTGAGTTTGAAACCCTTACAAAGAGTAGAGCCATAAAATGAAGCCACAAAAGAGCCCATTCAAGACGAGTTTCGTGGAAGTGATTCTGCTGGTCATCACTCCTCTTCTGCACGGCGCGGCGGAGCGAGAACAGCAAGCCTCGACCAAATTGCTCAAAGATTTTGTGACCACTTAAAAAAAAAAACATTTAAAATTTGACAATATTTTTTTTCTCTCTACGCACACGATCGGTATTATTGGGTGAGAATATTAAATTATAAGCAATTAGGAAATAAATGCCAACAAAAAACTTAGGCGTAGCATTTACTCCTGCTGTTTAAAATTTCTCACCTTATTAGTTTTTCCCGATGAGCCCGTTAGCCTCATATAAGAAGTAATGTTCATCAGTAATGAATGGGTGCGGTTCGAAAAGGAATCCAATAGAACAATGTGAAAGAAGCGTCTTACGTTGGTTTGTGCATGTTGAGAGGATGAGAGTGGATCGAGTTACGAAGCAAAAGGTAAAGTATGTGGATTAATAGGAAGGGGTAGGCCATGTAAGAAGTGGCTAAATATTGTAGACGAATGTAAGAAAAAGAGAAACATTAAGAGTCTTAAGAATAAAAGAGCATGTACAGTATGACTGTGTATGGATGTTGAAGCGAAGGGAGAATACATGGATAGGGAAGTGTGGAGAAACTTAGTGAAGATGGATTAAGTATGAGTTTTTTTAGCTATATTCACAGATTCTTGCTTACTCCGTATGGGAACGGCGTTATTATGTATGTATGTATGTATGTGTATGTATATGTGTGTATATATATGTATGTGTATGGCCACCTCATAGCTTCTTTGGTGCTGATTGACAGTTGGTAGCCAACTTGTGACAGTCAACATTTAGGAATATACCTAAATTTTGACTGTCAGAAGTGACAGCTGCTAAACATATGTTTTTGCAGATCATATGGTTCGGCGTAGGGATACATAATTTAGTCTGGTAGCTTTTCAAAGCTTTTAGCTGTCAGCTGTCAGTTAGCACCAAAGAAGCCATGGTATGTGTATGTGTATGTGTATATATATATATATATATGTATATGTGTGTATGTATGTGTATATGTATATGTGTACTTTCTATGTTCCAGGCCACACCTTATATTTTATTGGGATTTGTTTCTTAATAATGGTTCATCTTTTAAAATTCTCACCCAATAACTATCGCGTGCGTAAAAGGGTGGAGGGAAGGGGGGGGGGGGCGGAATCTAATTTTCGGGCCATTATAGTAAAACTATATTTTTTTAGACTTTTTTATATTATTTATATTAATTTTTTTGGTGATGTCATCTTAAATAGAATATGTTTGAACAGGTGCTCTAATTTTTGTATATAATTCATTGTCACGCAAATTATGAATAGCCTATATACAAAGTCCTAGGCTTCTATCCTTATTAGAAGTGATTAAAAAAGAGGTATGAAATTTTGATGACAGAGAAAGTGAGTTAATGCAAGATGTATTAAAAAAACTCATTAATGATGGATTTGGCTCAAATTTTAACAGAATGCAATGTCACGCAAAATTAAGAATATACACTAAGTTTCGGCCTTCTATCTCTATTAGAAGTGACTGAAAATGTGGTTGGCAGATCTGATGACAAAGGCGGTTAACTAATATAAGGTATATTAAAAAAAAAGTGAGCGAGGATCATAGCTACCATCTGTAATAAGATTTTGGTAATAACAGCCTTTAAGAAATATAAATACATACTTTTGAGGTCAAAATTGATAGTATTTTACTATTTTATTTGTGGTAATGACTATAAAAAGTGGCACCTGCAGAATATGACTTGACGTATGAGTACGTGAAAGAGGAACTAAAGTATAATTTTGGTAGGAAGAACAGTAGAAGTTAGTTACTAAAGTTACTAAAACAATGTTAATATATTCATACATCAAGTCATGGTTATCTGAAGTTGTCACTTTTGATAGATAGTATCACGTCCTATAAAATAACACAAATAATAAAGTAGAATGTTATCAATGTTGGCCACAAAGAAATGTCGGAATTTTCTTTTCTGTTCTTCCACCCAAAATCAGGGTACAGTAATATGCCTAGCTGTTAGATAAGATTCTTCCTATCAAAATTGGACTGTACCACTCGAAAGTTAGTAAAACAGTGGGTTTAACTGAAATAAACTATGCTTGTGATAATCCGCATCATGTATATACACAAACATTTATTTTGGGAGGGGATTGTTGTAAAGTGATTATAAAAAAAGTATGATCTGAAAGGTATTTTTCCCTACCAGTATCCTTCTTACTCTACTTCCTCTATGGCATTAGGAACTCTCAAGTAAATTGCCACACTTACAAAAGTACGCCAACTGTCTCTATCTTGAGATAGTTATATCCAGTCTACCTCATAGCACCCTATCTCTATCTTGAGCTAGTTATATCCAGTCTACCTCATAGCACCCTATCTCTATCATTGAGCTAGTTATATCCAGTCTACCTCATAGTACCCTATCTCTATCTTGAGCTAGTTATATCTAGTCCACCTAATTACACCCTATCCCTATTTTTACACGCAGACACCTCTTAAGCCGGGTCCACACGTGTGTTATTCGTCCACGTTTGTTCAATTTTCGACATGACTCACGCAAGTGTGGAAAAAATATTAGTTTTTATGCCCCCTGGAAATAATTTGCCCCTCTCTGGAATAAATCTCCCCCTCCCCCGTAGATATATTTCAAATCCTCTGATATTATCGAATATGAAGTTGAAAGATGGCCTTAATCAAACTCCAAATGACTTCTAGATGCATCCTATTGTCAAAAATTTGCTGGAGAAGACCGCTTCAAATAACTACTAGACTAGAGGCATCTAAGTGGCAGAAAAAGTCTGGGGAGGAAAGCTCTAAATAGCTTCCGAGGTCATCCGAATAATTACTAAAATATCTATCAGAATATGATACCTATGGGAGGGGAACTCCAAATAGCTTTAAGATGCATGTCATTTTGAAGAATTTTCAAGCGAGGACCATCCCAAATAGTCTAGTTTCTGAAATAATTCAATTTTCTTATTTTGTCGGTTGAAGACCACTTAAAATATTATCTTCTAGAGGTATCTAACTATCGTACAAAATAAGGGAGGGATCACTTTAAACAGTTTCGAGGGGTATCCAAATTTCAAAAATTTCTAGGTGAGGTACACTTTAAATGGCTTGTAAAAGAATCTTTCATAGCTTCTAGAGTGAACCATTTTTCAAAAAATTGTTGAAGGAGGGCCACTCCAAATAGTTTATAAGAACTATCTGTTTAAAAAAAAATTGGAGAGGATGACAACGGTTTAAAATATAAATAAGATAAAATATGAATGAGAAACTATTAAATGGTTTTAAACAAAAATCTAGCATTGTAAGTTACTGTGCTATTTATGATAATGACCCCCCTCTGAAAATGATCTGGATCTGCCCCTGCATACACCCTATCTCTATCTTGAGCTAGTTCTGTACAGGCTCCCTCATTACACCCTAGCCCTATCTTTAACTAGTTATATTCAGTCCACCTCACTACACCCTAAAATGCTTAACAATTTATGGCATTATTTCTTTAATTTGGTGTACGATATGATTTTACAATTTTTTTTGTCAAATATTGGTACTTTTCCCTTAAATTTTCTTTTAAAGCCTTGTTATCTCCACGCGGTCGTTAATGCATCACTGTGAAAGAGGACGTCTCAATTTTCCCCGATGATACATTTTTCGGCCATGCCGGGAATCGAACCCGGAACCCTAAGTTCAAGTAGGCATACGTGCAACCGACTGGGCTAAGGAGAAGTTCAAAAGGGTTGCCAGTTTCAAACAAAATTGCTAAATCTTAAAATATATTTTAAATTCACATCAAACTATAAAATGTATAGTCCAATTTCCATTTTCAAAAACTTATCTGACAGCTAGATAAGTTACGAGATCTACGTTCATTTATTATTATTATTATTATTATTATTATTATTATTAGCACCGCGTCTTACTACCCGTTCGGTTTATACGCACTTACGCTAATGTGAAATGGTAGGGTGATTGTGAGATGAAATGGAGGACCTACAGTTTAACGTGGAATCCGAACCACAGTGGAGGCCTGGCATTCCTCACATTCACAAGATGTCTTGTCAGAGGTGAAGGAAGGGTTTGGTAATCAGATACATCTTTGCCGGGACCGAGGATTGAACCCCGGCCGCCTGCATAGAAGTCTGACACCTTACCCCTAGACCACCAGGTCACCCATTCATTTATTCATACGTCAAGTTATGTGATTTGCAGATGTCACTTTTGATAGATACTTTAAAATACCATTAATAATATGGTGACTTATTAACAATGTTGAGATCAAAAAATTTGTGTTTGCATTTTATAAAAGTTTTTACCAAAACCGTATTTTAGTATTTAATTTTTGAGGCTATAGATTTTTCAAAAGCTATATAAAGTTTTATGAACAAGGTGACACGGTGAATTCCTTTAAACTCGTTTTTGTTTTTTAAATGTGATAAAATAAAAGGAGGCGGTGTCGGCACCATAGCGACGCTACGTAATCTCGCCAGTTTCAACGTCTCCCAAGGGACGGCCCCGATAGTTCAGGAGTTTCATCGGGAGCCGGCCATTGCTAAGGGATCCCCCAGTCCCCGCTTCATTAGCAGGGACCGAAGCAGGACCTGGAATTGTCCCGGTCTTCCCGCAGAGCTGCCAGCCAGGGGATATTACCTCCTTAATAGAGGATACGCTCCACACTTCCACCCGAACCGCTACTCTGCGCGCGGAAGAGAAAATAGTGGTCGAACCATTGTAGTCGCAATTACAGAGACCTGTCCTTGTAGCCGAAGGGGTCAAATACACGTATGGTCGCCCCGGGTGGTAGACCTACTAAACTTAGCAAAGAAAGATTTAGTTTAGACTCTTTATATAACTTTTACTCAACTCTTTCTTAGGTGTCCCCCTATAAATCCCCTGATTTTGGTAGAAAGCACATTTTGGAAGGCCTTATAAAACGGTAGTAAGAAGTCAGTTCTGGAAAGCCCTCTAATCTACCAAAATACTACTATATATATATATATATATATAGTACGAAATAAGGCTTTCCAAAACGGGCTTCCTACGATGATTTAATAAATTATTTTAACTGTTCAAAAAAGTATTTCTATCTGAATTTGATTGTAATTTAGAACAAGCTGTTTATTCAATATTGATACCAAACGTACCAGTGGGCGCGAATCACGGCCGGGTGTGATAAATGCGTTTTATTCATAAATGGTTTATCATTCTCCTTCCCCGCAAATGGAGTCACATTATCCTCCTAGCTCTACCACCCTACAAAAATAGCGTCGTTAAAATACGCAAAGCATGGCCGATGGGTGAAACACAGTAAAACACACACACACATACAGATATATATATATCGGTATAGTTTACATACATACACATACAGATTAAAAAAGTTTACATTAATGATTCAGATTATTTCATTTCATAGTAGGCCTACAGGAAACAATCCAAGACAATAAATAGTATCAAATGGCGATTACAGATTTGAACTGGCAGGAGATTTGAGAAAATGTCCGTTTGAATTAGTAGTACACTCAGTAATTGTCTTAATTCATTTGGGGAGCATAAACTCTCTAGCAAGTCGCGGACTATGCTCGGCCAATCCAATTCAGGGTCCGTGAGGGTTAATTTACATTTTCAAGTCGCAGCGGGCGAAGCGCTGGAAATGGAACCTCTCCTACTGGGACGAATCCACCGGGCTCGAGTTCACATTCAATTTCCGGTTCGTGTATAAATAGAAACTTTGCAATAACAAGTTGGGCGCTGTTAATGGGTCTACAAGCCAAACAAATGTTTTGTTTTTTTCAGTCTCGCATTTACAACAGAAGCAGAAGGCTCACTAGAGGTGGAAATAAGAGAATACTATATTACTCGTGATATTTAACGTGCATTTTTTTTTAGCACATTGATAATATCACCACACGACTTACAAACTGTCTCAAATCTAGAACAAACCGACGTCGGTGAACACACGCGTCTAAATATAAAGCTCATTTAGTCGGGTTTTTAGATGACGGGAAGGCCGGTGTTCGAATCCCGGGAGTGTGTACTGAAGGTAAATTTTTCTCCAAGTGGTTGGAAACGCAAAAGCAGATATATTTCATATTAGTTCTTCCTTCCTCATCCCTACCCCATCAATATGCACTTGTGTAACCCAAACGGGCACTGGCGCGGTGAAAAACAAATCTAAGACAGACACAACACCAAGTCCCCCCAACGTCAGTTCATTATTGGGGAAGGATAAGTCCCCATTTCACCAGTTATAGTTTTGTTTTGACAGTGATGGGAATTAATTTTGCCCGGTATCCTAGCTATAAATAAGTGAAGCTAAGGTGTCGAACATAGGCTTTTGTTATATTTTTTAAGCCAAGATTGTTTTTTCAGCACATCATCTTACTACCCGTTCGGGTTCTACTGCTATGTACTAGTTACGCTAGTGTTTTTAAGGATTAGCAAGGCTAAATTTAGAGGCAGTGTACCCGTATTTGCATGGAGGGAGAGTGTAAAACCATTTAGACAAATTCTCAGTAGACACATTCGGGTTTAGAGCTCAAATACCCTATCAGTTATGTCTATGTTCAATGTACAGACATTTCATGTTAAAACACCATGTATAAGAAATTAATTTTGTTGACACGCAAGAGCAGATTCTCTCTATTTGATTTTAGTTCTTAGGTGCGAAAATGGCAAATGTTTGGCCAAGTTCTAAGTTTTCCCTGATTTTTCTTTATTAAATTCTCTAACTCTTCCTAATTTCCCAGATATAAAAAAATCCCTGAAATTTGTTTTCCCTGACATCGAAAAAAATCCTTGACATGTGCCTATTTTCCTTTGGCATAGTATAACAAAATCCCTTTCCCCTGATACAAAAAAATCCCTTACTTTTCCAGAATTTCCCCCGTTTGGTATATGCATATCAAACCTCCAACGACACCAACACCACTAACCTAATCACAAAATCGTTCCAAATGAAGCTTTGTAAAACGTACAGCGTTAAAGGAAGCCCGTGCAGTTTGTTCCCACTGTTTGGACGGAAGGCCTTCAACTGTGACAGTTTTCCCTCCTGGTAGAGAGAGACAAGAGAGGTTGGTTAAGGGATCTGGCACGCGACCCGCCCCCGGCCACCATGGCAGGGTGCAAGAAGTGAAATGTGCCATATAGTAGGATCAATAAAACACCCGACGATTGTTTGGCCCGTTTCCGGTGTCGGAATACACCCGGGGTAAAAAAACAACACTTTAGCAAGTCAAAAACAAACATCCTAGGAGATCGGTTGAACACCATCGCTGTTACGCTAACTTGTAAGGCACGAGAAAGGTTTAATTTAGAGGAAGTGTAACCAACCACACTACCGTGGAGGGTAGAAAACCATTTAGGAAAACCACCTTCAGTACAACCGACTGTGATTAGAACTAGAAAGGTTACTATACTCGTATTTACATACTTTCATGTAGTTGTATGTCAGGTCATGGGCTCTAACTGTAACTTTTGATTAATATCTATACAAATAACACAAATAATATTGTAAAGTGTTATCAATGTTAACCGCCAAAAAATTATGTTTGTTTTTTCTAAAAGACTCTTCCTAACAAAATGCTATTCGCCTGTAGCTATTTGCCGGTTACGAAGGTTGGTAAAGTAACTTTAAAATAGTTATGGCTAAGTTATATCACTTGTTCTACACATATTATGTAGCTTTTTACATATTTGGTGGTTTCTTTTTATGCTCAGACCCGCCTCGGTGGCGTAGTTGGCTAACGCGCTTGTCGTGTTGAGCTCTACTGCTGAGGACGGGGAGATCGAGGTTCGAATATCGGTCGGGTGAACTGGGGGNAGGGGGGTTCTTCCTAAATGGTTTTCCACTCTCCCTCCACGCAAATGCTGGTTTACTTCCTCTACTTCAACCTTCCCAATTCCTAATCCATTAGCGTAATTAGTACTTAAAGCGTATAACCCAAACGGGTAGTAAGACGCGGTGCTAAATATTATATTATTTTATGCTCAGAATCTTTCTGCTCGTCCAAGTTGTGTGTGTGTGCGCGCGCGCGCGTACAATTCTACACAAATTGGGTATGGATGAAAAAGGTAGAACTGAGAGAATATGCCACCACATTTTTGTGTAGTCAGGACACCCTGCCGGGATTGAATGACCAACCTCCCCGGCACCAACAAGACTAGAGCAAACGGACAATTTTCCGTGTACACTCAGTTTATTATGAATGGAAGCAGTCTTACCTTGACGGATTCCCCTATAAACCCATCTTATAAGCTACACTATAGTAGAACTATGCAAGATAAGTGTGCTAACTTACGGAGTAACTGAAGGGTACCTCCAAAGAGCAATCCCACTATTACTTAACGATGTTGCCTACTTGGTGGATTTGAAGCTATTTTACTGAGCCTGGTGGTTAAATATTAACTTGACGCGGTCTAAGCGCCATCACACACTAGACGCCAATAGACGAAATAGAAAGAAATACAAAGAAAATAAGTTCACTCCACGAAGACTACAGTAGCCCCATGGCTTATTTGGTGCCGACTGACAGTCAACATTTAGGTATATACCTACATTTTGAGCGTCAGAAGTGACAGCTGTAAACACATGTTTTTGCAGATTATATGGTTCGGCGTAGGGATACATAAGCTTTTAGCTGTCAGCTGTCAGTCAGCACCAAAGAAGCCATGGGGCTACTGTAGTTTATCTACTGAAACGCTTCCGCTATTCCGCTGACGAGCTCACTCTACTAATTTGCACCTTGACAGCATGAACTTGCATTTCAAAATTATCTCGTTTTGTTTTTTCCACTACAGTGGCATGGTCCTAGTGACAGTGCAACAAGGGTCAATAGCTTCAAAGTACCACGTTTTAAAGAAACGTCAATAGCTTTAATCTGTCCATTACTTGATACTGTCGAAAAACTTGATGGACTACACCTTTAAACCGAGATCGCCATAACGGGCGCCATAATGCTTAAAGTAAATAACTTAAGAATTTAATATCATGATCATAACCGTATCCTTACTCTTGATCATAGAAATGTGGTGACAAGGGTGAAATGTCGTTGAAAATGAGCTAGTTTTATATGTAGGCATATTAAAAAAAAAGTATTCAGTTTAAATTAAAAAGCTGTTCATGTTATCTTTCAATTTTATTTGGTTGCTAGTAAAATTTTTTAATAACTAAGGTCCAACCTCTCGGTTTGGTCGATAGCGTGGCTGCCTAGTGAGATATGAGTCCCGGGTTCGATTTTCCGGAATATCAGAAAACAATTTTATTTAAAAAATTAGAGTTTTCCCTTTCACAATGCTGAATTAACAGCCAGAGCGCTAAGTGTTGTGTTCCTGTACGCGAGAATTTCACACTACTTGTAGGGTTGGGACAGCCCCCTCCCCAACTTGCTGGTCTGCCGGACGGTGGAAGTAAAAATCAATCCTCACGGAGGTCAGGAGAAATGTTGTAGGGGGGGCAGGAGGAAGTTAGGAGCGTGGACAGCAGGCTAGTGGTACGGAAACTGTGTGCCGCCCGCCTCCTCACAGCTTATACTCACCATCAACCCCACGGAGTGTAAACAACATTGAATCAAGCACTGGTGCGCCAACTCACCAGCCTAACTACTAGGGAAGTTGATTAACCAACTCCTTTGTAGGAATCAGATTTTTAAGGAAAATAAAGTTAGATATAGTGCCACTTTGTATCAGATTTTTTTTTCTCAGACGTCATTCTAGGAAAATGATGCCCAAAAGTGGTTTTATGCAGTTATCTTGAAAACTAATCATTTTAGCCAAATCTTTGTTATTACAACAGCAAACAAGGGCAAAGTTCTCTATAAAAATGCTCCTTACAGCTTTTTGATAACATTAACAGTTTTCATGCAACACAATCAATGATTGATATGGAATACTACCACTTGCGTTCGCTTAATTATGCTCAATGTAAGGTGGGTGCTCGTGTTATGGACATGTTTCTGATATGGCTACCCCCCTATTGTGAGTTAGCTAACAAAAAATCTGCTAGATGGCATCAGCATCCAGTGAGGGGCCTTCTAATGTATCACATGATCATTTCCCATCCAGCTAGTTTGAGCAATATTAGTGATGGGTCGAACCAGCACGTTGACGCGAGCTAGCTCACATAAGCTCGCTCCCAATGCCTTCACCCCTTCTCAACCCTAGCTTGACGAGCGAGCGTTAACTAGTTCTCACAATTCCCGTTCCGAGCGTGCCAATCTGCCCTTTCCCTGTCAACTTATGAACGAATTAGGATTTATGTGTAATTTATCCGAAGATTATTGCGTTTGATTCTTTAATTTTTATTATTTACGCATATTACTTATAATATTTAACCTTAGTATATAGCCCTTAGTGTATAAATCACAGAATTTTGTCTATTGATGTTAAGAAAAATAGTTTAATATTGTACGCAGTGCTGCAATCTATTAACGATAGTAAACATCTATAGTGGATTTTTTTTCTATTAGTAACGAACGAAGAATGACCGAAGAGTCAGCCGACTCTTTCCAGAACGAATGAACGAGAGCGAAAAAAGAGTCGTGAATGAATGACAACTCTCTATACTCAGCGAAGAAGGGCGGTTGGAAATAGTGCAGAAGCGATACGTTGATGGTCAAGACTAGCTAAATCAAACCCAACATTGAACGAAAACTCAAAGCGAGTAGGCAGAGATAATTAATTAATGCACGATGTCTCCCGTCCCATCGGCACAAGTATTGATCAGGGGAAAAAGAGGAGCGGCGTCTGATGCATCCTTGCGGTAGGGCCTAATATTTAGGGTAGTAGGCCTATCTAAGTTCTTGATTTAACTGTACAAGTAATAATAGAAATGTGCAGTGGCGGCTTGTAGCTAAAATTAGCGGGGGTGCTGCTCTAGACATTTTTTAGCCTTTGTTTTAAAATTGTCTCAAAGGAATATATATATATATAAATAAACCAAACATTTATTCAGGAACTTGATAAAATATTAACAAAAAAACAACATTTTTTACTTACTTAAACTTAAATTGTTACAGTTAAAGCTTGATCTATTTATTTAAAAATGAAATCCATTCTTGTTTTAATTTGCGCAAAAAGTTCAATAATTTTCTTCTTGATCTCTGGATGGCAATTGAGGAATTTTTTCTCCATTGAAAGTACTGCAAGCGCATTTAGTCTTTCTGTTAAATAAAAGAACCGGAAAAAAATTAATCAAATAGTTTAGCTGGAAGCAGAATAATCATTTAATTCTACACTTTATCACATTAAAGAATATGGTACACGGTTTTTAAGCACAACACACACTGATTAAAAGAACACTTGCTCCCACCATCACGCCAGAGACGGCACTGCGAGAGCAACAGTGCTCTATCTACCTGGCAGTCCCGCCTTCCTCCCCACCACCCCTCCTATGTGCGCTTGCGCACAACAGTCAAACATCACGTCGCTGCCACTGTGAAGCACACAGTTATATACAAAGATTTCTGTATCTTTTTCATAAACTGGGGGATGGCTACTGAAGTACTGACATTAAGCTTAAGGAATATATATTGTACTACAAAATAAAGAAAGAATTAAAGAAAAAAAGACTCATTATATTAAATGTTATCGATAATATCAAGTGTAAATAGGGGGTGCCGCAGTTCCACAGTGCCTATACACGAGCCGCCACTGGAAATGTGTAGTAAAAACTGTTGGCCTATTGGTCAATGTATCAGACGCGTGATGTAGTGTGTAATCGCAGAGTGAACGACTCGTTCGTTCACAGCTCTTGTTCAAGAGTCATTAAATTTGAATGACTCGCTCACAAGGGACCCATCACTATTTTTGTCGTCAGTTGCCTATTTTGTGTTTTTCGTGGGACTTCTTGTTTTTCTCTGGTAAGTATCCCTTGTTTTAGGCATGTTTTTCAAATACTTTTTTCCATGAAAACCATCGTACTCTATTCAGTTTTGAATGCTCTTCGATTGGTGTTGTCGTTGATGGCGTATCTTTTACGTGTTGTTCATAATAAAACGATTTTCGTGAAAGCTGACCTGCTCCTGATATGGCCTCCACCATGGCCATATCAAGTTCAGTTCACATTTATTTTTTCTCCTGACAAAATGACTCAATAATTATTATTTTTTGTTTCAGATATAAAATAATGTCTGGCAACGTGAAGAGGGGATTATGGACTGAATTGTATGGACTAAGGTGTCAATGTCAATTGTTTAAACAACTGAACATTCTTAATGGAAAATCCTGTTTTGAATTTACTTTTGAATTTTGATTAACAAAAAGGATTGTTTAATTTCATGTTTATTCATTTTACACCAAAACTATTTAATTTGAGCAGAACTGCACTATGAAACGGAAAAAATCACGAGATGTAGAACATGGAACAAGGGTGGCCATATCATGTGCACATGTTCCTGTTATGGCCACTAGGTAGACTTTTGGAATTTCATTTTTTTTTACCAGTAAAACTATTTTTATGGGGGAATGCAAATTCTTTTATGAAAGTCCATTTGCCTGAGAACAATTTAAAAAAAAAAAGTTTTGCTTTTTCTCCAAAATGGTGGCTAGAAAAATTCTCATGTCTTAGCATAGCCATATCAGGGACACCCACCTTATTTGTATGATACATCCTAACACTTCCTGATTCAAGTGTGCCTAGAAATATATCTGGGCAAAGAGGACAGAACGAGATATTTTTCACTCTAAATTAGAAAATAAAAATAATTCCGTACCAGATGAACAACAAGAATAATATGCTAATTTAATTCCGTGAGTAATATAAAAAAGGTTACCTTAATCATTTATGCATATCCCCAAACGTGGATTTTTCAATTTAATGAATACGACAATTTGTTGTTCCTTTTATGCTAGTAAAAGTGTCCTATTTGAATATCATACTCGGGGAAGAGGGGGGCGGAGAGGTGGTAGAGGCTTCCAAAGGTGCTGAGCGATAATTTGCTCAAGGAGTTCTATTAGCAAGCACCCAGACCCTACTTTGAGAGGTCCAACCATTCTCAAGGGGAAGAGGCGGATCCCCCTACCTCTACTTTTCTACACCCATTGTACTAAAGGTGGCGATTCTTGGAGATCGGGTTAAAATACCGGCAGTGTGTAGAGAGTTTGTTTTAGTAAACTTTTGTTTTCCATTCTTCAACCACGTAATTGCAAGTACGTTTACTCTAAAAGTGTACCTAGCTAGTGAAAATATGGGAATATACCGGACGGGTAGCGAGACGCGGATTCACGTGTTCATGGTCTTAAATTATTTCAAAAGCTTTTATTAATTAATTTTAAAAAAACCGCTCCACCGGCTAATTTAAAAGTTCAAACAGAAGCTCCTTGATCATCATTAAGTGTAGTTAAGGTAAAAAAGATATATTAAAAGTTATAAATGGTCGTCACAAACGGTTTTCATTTGTCTTGAGTTCTCCAACGGGAAACAGAAATAAAAACAAAGGGGGTGAGGTGAAGGGGTTTTAGGGAAAGTAGGTTGATCACACAACAAAAACAATTTTGTATATGTATATATATATACATACATACACACACACGCGCGCGTCTCTGTTTTTTTTAACGGTTTTCAGCGTGAGAGTAAGAGAAAATGAAACGCTAATAAATCTCGATTACAGCGCTTCATCTCGTTTTCCACCGGTTTTACAGGTTTCTGCTCTTACCCCCCTGATCTCACCCCCTCGTAAAAAAACCCCATGGCTGACAGATAAAACATGGTGGCCCGAGTTTAAGCCCACAAATCATTGGGTGACTGGGGGGGTTTGGAGGGCACTACATCCTACTTCACGGAGAATGAATTGAATTGGAAACCTTTTGTTTACCAGAATTTTGTAGGTGTGGGAGGGTGTTGAAGGGGGAAAGCATGGGCAGTAGCTGCTACCCAAAACGCGAATTTATAGCCCCCCCTCCCCCCCCCNGCAGTAGCTGCTACCCAAAACGCGAATTTATATCCCCCCCTCCCCCCCCCCCAAAAAGATGTCGATGATAGGCATGCCTTTGCTCTCATAATGTATGAATTATTGAGCGCCATGTCACGAAACGAACGATAACGATAAAAATGAGCAGTCGCCATCATATTTCGAAACCATGGTGGAATGAAGTTAGTTAATTACTAAAACAGGTCGAATTCAAACAGTTCTGGTCAATATTATATATAATCTTCATGAGCAATTATGTTATTAAATTAGTAGTCATGTAAGTAGTCATATAATTAATTTTATTTTGAAGTTTTTATTTCAGTTTGTTTTAAATATGCAGAGATGAGCTCAAGTGCCCTGGCAAGTGTCAAAATCAGGGGCGCCGGAACCTTTTTTATTCGGGGGATGACGTTATGTTAAGCTAGGTTGAGTAAAGAACACACAGGGGGCAAAGCGGAGGACAACGTATATATTTAAAAAATACAGTTATGATGGAGGATTTATTAGGCTGAACAAAAATTATCTTGATAATAGTAAGATAAGATAGAACAAGCCAATTGGTAGCTTTAAGTATCAAAACATACAATACACAAATCACGAAAGAATGTATAAAAACGAATAAAAATCATACACGCCAGTCTCTATAGCTATAAACAAATTACACGGCTTTATAGAAAAAGGTTTCACAAATACACAGATCACAAAAATATTATTGTCTAGCATGGGCACCGTGCATGGACTATAGGCTTGGACCAAGATTTTTTTTCATTGCTTTACTTAAACTTTTATTATTTTAACCTCGACAAGACCTTTAATATATTTCGATATTGAGATATGATCTATAAAAAAAAATCTATATGCGAATTTTGAATAAATCCTGTTCATTGATCGCTAGGATCAGAATTAAATGGTTAAACAATATTTTTAAGACACTCGCCCCCCCGTAGGAAAACCGAGGTGAACGGGGCCATGCACTAATGCCCCACACCCTTCAGTTACGATGCCTATGGTCAAGATGGAATGTCTAATTAGACTTAAAACCAAGGTTAGTAAATATATAGAATGAGGAAGGCAGTTTATATGAAAATAACTCGCAGTAGAGTGGAGGGGGACGAGAAAATAACACTTAAGAAAAGCACCACCCTTGTTCGGACCTAACAGAGTTCCGAGCCTCAAAATTCCCCGTCGTAAGCAAACCAAACGAGACGAAATTGACGCCTTTGACCACGGTACCTATCTGTGAGTGTAATGATAAGTTAAAAAATGTACAACTAATGAATTATGAGAACAAACACTTATCCCGTCCTTGAGAGCTGATCCTAAGTCGTGTCCTTCTAAGAGAACGGACACTTCTAACTCCCTCTCCCCCTTCTACTCAGCGCCAAGACTATGAAATACGTGAATCTCTACGTCACGTCACCCACCTCGGTGGCTTAGTTAGCTAACGCGCTAGTTTCATGTTGAGCTAGACTGCCAAGGACGGGAATATCCAAGTTTGAATCTCTGTCGGGTGAACTGGGGCGGTTTTTCACGCTCTTTTCCACGTAAATGTGGGCTCCCTCCCTATATATTCGACCTTTCCAATTCCCAGCCCATTAGCGTAAGTAGTACTTAGGCGTAAAACCCGAACGGGTATTATTATTATTATTATTATTATTATTAGCACCACGTCTTAATACCCGTTCAGGTTATACGCACTTACGCTAATGTGAAATGGTAGGGTGATTGTAAGATGAAATGGAGGACCTACAGTTTAACGTGGAATCCAAACCACGGTGGAGGACAGACATTCCCCACATTCACAAGTTGTGATTAATACACGTCTTGTCAGAGGTGAAGGAAGGGTTTGGCAATCGGATAAATCTTTGTCAGGACCGAGGATTGAACCCCGGACCCCCAACACAGAAGTTTGATACTTTAACCCTAGACCGCCAGGTCACCGAACGGGTAGTAAGACGCGTTTGAAGTATTATTAGTATTATCTACGTCAAGCCTTTCTAAAGAAGGTAGCGTTTATATTCCCTCTCACCCTTCCCCTCTCCGTCATGGCGATGAAGTACGTGAGCATCTACGTTATGTCACGTCCTTCTAAAGCCCGCCGCACATTGGACGCAGGGCAGGCGCAGCATAGGCAAAGGGCAGGCATAGCACAGGAATAGGTTTTTGCTGGTCACCGCAGATTTTTAACGAGTCAGGGAGCTTTTACCCAGTAGTACAAGAAGACGTGATATGGCGTGTGAATTAGAGGAACTTCTGATAGATTTGGATTCCAAGTCAGACTTTGAATTAAATAATTTTATTTTATTCTACTCTCTTAGTGAAAAAAGAAAAAAGACGATTTGGAAAAGTGAGTACGTATAAAAAAGAAAGACCCACGGTGAGTTCATGTTATCATCGGAAGTTCCAGACAATGTTTTTAGGGAAGCATACCGATTGGATAGAATTCAGTTTGACGAAGTTCATCATCTCATTGAAAATGACATCACAGGGAAAGAATGTAACGCTCAGGAACCGATTGGAAGTAAAGAAAAACTAGCAGTGTGTTTAAGGTTTCATATAATACTGGATGGTCTTGAACTAATTGAATAAGATGTTCCATCACAA